>PYXC01000177.1:740000-862500 GCA_015244755.2 Tenualosa ilisha | reverse complement strand
AGTTCGAAGACGTGATGTTGTGCAGGCAGCCTCCATCGTGATGCAAACATGTTGCACCCAGTACTGTTTTCTTTATCTCTTCAACTGATAGTAACCTATGGCAACAAGCAAACTGTGTGCCCCTTAACCCTTTTGTACAACCTCGTTACTTACCCCTCTCTGTCACTGTAAGCTATTTAACAAACATCTGAAGAATAATATTGTTACAGCTTTACAATATAAGCTAACAAACATGCGAGGACAATCCATTTCAGTCGCTTAGAATAAATTGCTTAATTGATTATGATTAAGGTCTCACTGGTTGTAAAGTTAGTTCAAGTCCAAACCCATATTCTATTCTGTTCGGTTAAGATCACAGCTCATAAAGTCACTGCATCCAACCTACCTACATGTCAGAGAGAACAGTTTTAGGCAGGTATAAGAACGGTTGGCCTCATTATTTAAAAAAATAATTGTCTGCAGATAGTTGTGCTCTAGATGTAATGATGTTGAACATATTCATTTGATGACCATAATCAAGGATTGATTGACTGAAGCCCTGTTGAATGCTGCTTCTATATAGTCCGCTGTGAGAGGGAGACTCTGACCTTGAATGAGATGTCATTCACAGTGTTACTATGGAAACCAAGTCAGACATACATGGTGTGGCATTCACAATGGGCTCTAAGTATCACCTCTGTGACAACCAGTGTGATGTCTTAAAGGAGAATTCCAGGGTGAATCAATCCACAGCCCTCTTGTTCGAGGTCCCCGAGTGCTGTCGGTAGGAAAAAGACCAAGAAAATTTGATACGACATACAGCAAACAGCAGACCGACAGCCAACACTAACTAAATGGGACTCAGAAACTCACTTTCAGTTTCATGTCGCTATGCCCCATTCAATTAACATCAGCTTGCTATTCGGTCTGTGTTGTTTCAAATTTTCTGGTTCTTCTTCCAGCAGACAGCACTCAGTGACCTCGAACAACAGGGCTATTGTTTGATTCACACTTGATTTCTCCTTTAATGCATCACCTTTCCTTTTACCTAACCACATAGGCAATAGCTCAAGAGGCTATTAGGCACTTTTTTAGTGACTCACTGATGATTACTATTTTCTGTTTAATTGACTTAAATTGTCAGGTATACAGACTGCAAGTCTACATGTGAGTCACCTAGTGATTAGCGGCCTTGATCGGGTCATTCATTCAACGGCAGTAAAACCTGACTCACGTGAGTGGTCTTATCAGATGACTGCCACAGCCTATCATCACCACAAGCTTTGTTCCGCGCACACTCTGATGGGCTTTCTCAGAGGCCATGAACGAGCTGTCAAACACAATCGTCTTTCACAATCTCTATCTGCTTTGCCACGTAAAATCTCCAGAAGTCCACGGTGGGCACAAGGAGAAACCTTTGCCCAGATAATGGCGTTCGTTGGCTCTGCTTGTTGACCATAGTTTTCGCTTGTGCTCTCTGACCACGTGGGTTTCTAAAGGTGAAGGTCTGAAATAAGTAGGCAAGGCTTTTTGGGATTTTCTCCAAAGAATAGATTCTGTGCTCTATGATGGTGGTAGGGGATGAAGGTGGTAGAGTAACTGCCCATAGCTCTAGTGATGGGCACATTCTGGCACAGGATTAAAGAAAAAGGTGAGTTAGAGCTAATGCTAATCAAAGCAATGCAGTCACAAGGGCTCAGACGCAGGATTTGAAGACTCCCGGCTTCGGCATTCCTTACGCCCGCCTTGGTCACTTGGCGCCTCATTAGCCTCAAAAAACCTGCCGTCTGAGGAGTGCTGATGGTGCTGCCTCCGTGGGTTCTTGGAGCGCAGCCAAGCGCAGGCTACTTCAGGTCTTGTCATGCTGCAGCACTCTGTAGTGGGATTTAGGTCTGAATGGAGGTGCAATGCTAAGCTCCCATATTTTTTTGGGCTCAGCTAGGCTTTTGAGGAAATGACTAGCCACATGCCACTCCACTTTCCCCTGTTGTATGCAGATCTGTGCTAAATCACCTCTTTCAGCTTCAGCTTAGTGGAATATTGTGGCTAGCTGCCATGGGTTTTTAGCTTGACAGTTATATTCCAGCCCTGCTTGATACCGCAGTATTGGCAGATCTTGATATCGTGGCTTCATTGGAAACCAGGTTTGAGCTTGTAGATCACCAGGAGGTTCCCTTTGAGCTTTTTATGTTTGTAATCACAGCATGATTGATTGAGCCTTAGAATAGCACAAGTGCTTTTTTTTTGTTGTTGTTGTGGCTCTGCTCGTAGCTACATTAAAAGCCTCAGTGACAGCAATTAGTTAATGCTCGTAGTTATCAAAATCCATCAGAGTGCCGTTTGTTAACCAAGTGCATTAATGGGATTCGCTTTTTACAGGCTTGATGAATGCTACCGTCAGAGGCTGCTGTCTCTGTATGCAGAGGTGGACGTTCTTGCAGACCCCACGTGCTCTGATTCTCACAGGGTATAATTCAAAGGGGCTCTTAAAGAGGGAGGTTAATAAAGAAAGATCAATACTAGGTCATTGGAGGCTTAAGTGGGGGCCTCTTTTCCAGTAGAATTTGAAGAAGTTGTATTTCTAGTTGGAGTCTCTGTGAAAATAACCTCCCATGCACGCGCGCACACACACACACACCAAAAAGGAAGTTGACTTGAAAAAGAAGACAGGAAACAAGTGTGTGCTCTCTATTCCACATGAGTCAGCAGGGTAGCCTTGTTTTGATGTACGAGGATGTCCACCTATAAAGCCCCCAACGAGACATTTTGACAACAGGGCCAAACGTCTCTGCTGGTTTTAGACTGTGGGCACCTGAGCTGATCCAGTGATTCTGCACTTGTTCTTTGGCTGGTCATATTTCCAAGTGTAAGACCAAACCAGTTTTGCCAGACCCCTCTCTCCAAAGGGCTCAAACGGCCATGGTGTATGAAACTCTTCCTGCAACCATAAAATCTTATCTCCTAGCATAAACTTTGAGAATGCACTTAACAATTTATACTTAATTTTCCTTTATACTGCACTTTATTACACTATTGCACTTTCAACTTAAAATAGTGCAGTTTTATGTTAGCAGTATGCACTCTTTGTTAGTTTCTTTCATTGTGTTGCAGCTTGAATGTTTTCCTCTTTTGTAAGTCGCTTTGGATAAAAGCGTCTGCTAAATGCTTAAATGTAATGTAAATGTAAATCTTACATAGTAGCGGTTTTAGAGGTCACCAAGCGCTGTCGGGTAGGAAAAGGAACAAGAAAATTTGATACAACATAGACGGAATAGTGAACCAGCAGCTAACACTGAATGAATGGGGCACACTATCTTACTTTTCAGTTTAATTTCACTGTGCCCCCTTCAGTTAACATAGTTATTGGTTCGTTATTCAGTCTATGTTGCATCAAATTTTCTGTCTCTTTTTCCTATAGACTGCATTCAGTGACCTTGAACAACAGGCCTATCGAATAATTAACACAGTATTTCTCCTTTAAGGCAAGTTACTTGAGGATTTTTGAAAGGGGAGGTTTAACACAGATTTGTCCAAACATACATCAATAAAATGACCCGCAAAACTGATGTAAATGTAAAAATGCATCATCAGTACAGTGTATAGTTGTACAGTGTATAGTTGCCAGTCTCCAGTTATGCAAACTGTGACCACTGTAATGAATGCCAGCTGCATGTTATGGTGATGATATGGTACACACACACATATGCAAGTCAACCATAGTAAACTCACTTATGGTACTTAAGAGACACATCCATGCCCATGCACATGTGTGTTTACCTCCACTGGTGGTTGTCAGTCAGTGTTGCCCCCCAGATCACCTCTATAACCCCTCCTCACACACACACACACTCACACACATACACCCAGTCCCCCAAGGATGGCAAAAAAAGGGCCTCAAACGGCGTTGCTCCCCTTCCTTATGATCGGCATATTTCACATGGTCACTCCACACACAAAAATGACAACCTTTGACCTCTTTGTAGTGACTGAGGCCTCTTCAGTCCCAGGGCTGTGTGGAATCTGCCTAGTCGGCCTCAAAACACCCGACCTTTGCCCCACTTCGCTACATCGCCACATTGCAAAGGGCTCGGGCCGGGGAGGGGGATTCAAGTATGGTGCTCAGGCAAACACGCCGCCAAATCTGGTGGTGAGGCTCCCTACCTTTGATCTGGACTTAACGCAATCGCTTACAGGGGGCTTGGACTTGTAAAGCTGTCATCTGAATCAGCACAAAGATGCACATGGATCTTCTCAAGTGGAACCTGCTCCTCTCTCTCTCTCTCCTCTCTCTCTCTCTCTCTCTTCTCTCTCTCTCTCTCTCTTTGTCCATGTGATTTAACTCTGATCAGACAGACACTGCAATGCTTATGTAGGTCAATGGTGCATTATTATGATTTATAATCCATCACTCCTGACCCTCAGGGCTTTTCTCATTGGTTAATGGACTCAGTCACGTCTTTCTCTTTTACCACAGTCACCCATTTTTAAGGCTGACTCAGCAAATTCGGTCTTCCGTTTACTCCTGTCTTCTCTTGTTCCCATTCTCTCTGTCTTTCCTGTTCTGTCACTTTCCTAAGCCAATATCAAAAGTAGTTCTCAGTTATTGTGCCATATTACATCTTTAGATCAGGAACAGTATCTAAAGAGTCAGACAGCTACCTATATTTCTTGTTAAACATTCTTTGACCATGAAGTTAAATAACATGAAATGGACATAAGACTGTGACCATGTTAGCTTCTTTTTTCCACCTAACTTAAAAAAAGACCCTCCTGTTCCTCTTCTTCCTGTTTTTCTTGTCAGCAAGTGTAAGTGACAGCAGCAGCCAATACCCGTCTCTTGTGTTGCCCTCTTCCAGGTAACATTATCGGATCAGGGATCTTCGTGAGCCCCAAGGGGGTCCTGGAAAATGCCAGCTCAGTGGGCCTGGCTCTGATTGTTTGGATCATTACCGGCGTCATCACTGCCATTGGTGCGCTCTGCTATGCCGAGCTGGGCGTCACCATTCCCAAGTCTGGAGGTGACTACTCTTACGTCAAGGACATCTTCGGTGGCCTGGCTGGGTAAGTGACTGGCATGGGTATGATCTGAAAGAAAACAGTTGGCAGATATCCACAAATAGAGTTGCGAATGTCCATTAAACAAGGTGTTTGCTTTTGCACGGAGGTTAGAGTTTACCCAGGGTTATTCACACAAATGCTGTGGGTAGCGTGACTGCTGAGGCTGAATGACCACTTCCTGTCACTTTGTTTTCAAAAAACAAGGCATTTTTTCTCCTCTTCTTTCAGTGTGCCTTTTATGTGGCACTTTTAGATAGATAGACCATGCAGCAACCCTTAATGTGTGTGGCCATGTTAACAATCTCTGGTATCAAATAACTGCAGAGCCTTGGGTTGTCTTGTACTCCAGACACAACACACCGAGGTCAGCCTGGGAGTGGGAAAGTAGCCAAGGTGAAAGAAACATGCTGTGATAGCTTCATAAAATAGACATAACCTGCAGCAGTCATGAAAGCTAGTTTTGCAAAAGCAGCAAGTAGGAGGGTGAGGGTCTACAACAGGCCTTCTCTTTTTTTGTAACACAACAGAGGTAGAGGAATTCCCTCTGTAATCAAAAGTCGAGGGGCCTACTCAGGATGGTAGGGTCCACTGAGGGCCATCTCAGTATTACCTTTAAGGGGCAGGCAAGCTAATGCGGTAAAGGAAGTGAAGCGTAAGGATCAGCTCGTGGAGAGTCTTAGAATGAGAAGCATGCACTAGTCCCGCTGTGTTTTCCACAAATACTTACTAATTTGACCATGAACTCCAGTAACACTCTCCGAAAAGAGGACAAGAGAACTCCATCTCCTTCGGCTGGGTAGAGTACTTGTGTCATGAGGTTATACTGAATGCAAGAGGATCAGTGGATTCCTATGCTTATTAGTGCTGTGTTCAGATGTAAAGTAAAACACAGGGGTATTATTGAACTGTAGCAAAAGTCTAACAAACCACTCACCTACAAACCTATTTAACTTCCTCCACTATCATGATATATTTTCCATACAGATCAGAAATGTTTATTTCCTTGCATGTATGTTTATGCAAACATGTATTCCATGTCCACAGCTAATTGGCCAGTGTATATTTTACTCTATACACATATAAACATAAACACTGAAAATAGTGAAAATATATTCCTATAGAGTAACATATACACTGCCAACGTAACACAGTGACAGAGATGTCTACACACCAAATGGGGCAGTTTATTTGTTACTTTATAGGAGTACAGTTTACTCTATTTTCTGTGTTTATGTTGTACTCCTGTATATTGCTATATTCCTATAAATTGCTGTATATGTATGTAGGCCTATGTATGCATGTATGAACAGTAGTGTATGTGTATGTACTGTGTTATCTTATATGCGACAGTACTTCTACTGCATCACACTAATCAGACCTCGGGTGCTTTGTTCAGATTCCTGAGACTGTGGATTGCCGTGCTGGTCATCTACCCCACCAACCAGGCCGTTATCGCCCTGACCTTCTCCAACTATGTGCTGCAGCCCCTCTTCCCCACCTGCTTCCCCCCAGAGAATGGACTGCGCCTGCTGGCTGCTGTCTGCCTGTGTGAGTACCTGTGATGTGAAGGGAGGGAGAGAGGGAAGGAGGGAGGGAGGGAAGAAGAGGGAGGGTGAGAGAGGGAGGGAGGGAGAAACGAGGCGGGGGGGACAAAGTATCAGTGTTTAAAAACACTGAAAGGGTTGGGAGGATATGAACATGAGAAAGGTAAAAAGCATCCGTGGGAACAACGTGGAGGGAAGAGGAAAAGGTTGGTGGGTGTTTGGTGATGTTTGTGGTGGTGGTGGTAGAGTCAAGAGAGACAAACATGCAATTTAGAGAAATTAAAGAACCTGTACATAGTCATTCAAGTAAACAGCCCATTCAAGGTACACCTGACTAGGGTGTCCCTTTAACACAGATCTCAGAGAGAACACCTATGTGAAAGCTAATCAGTTGCCCTCACCCTGCGCATGCCAGTCATTGTTCTGGACAGTAGCTCCCTGTTGTGTGTTAGGTAGGGTTGTGTGTTATGTGCTGGCTACCCGGGATGGTGTGACCACAACAGAATTGTGAAAAGAGAGAGAGATAGCATGGGGGTGACAAAAAAAGAAAAGACGTAGCACAGAGGGGAGATGGATCGCACACGTGAGTGGTCAAGAGATGACATAACGAGGAAGGAGAGGGGGGGTGGAGAGATTGTGAGAAAGATGCTTAGAGAGGAGGAGTAGACAGAGAAGAGAGGCATGGGAAGGAATTGAGCACGAAGACGAATGGGGCGGATGTCTTGGCCTACCGTCAGAAAAAAAAGGCGCCAGGACCTAGCCTCCTTGCAATCTTCACACGCACGTCCCAAATATTACAAGATGTGTGCAGACTAAGATGCGGAGACAGAGAGGCAGTGCTGGGTGACAGGTGCGAAGACCCTTTGGCTTTACAGCAACATCCATCACATCCTTTTTGAGAATGACTGAAAAACACACAGCCATTGAGAACATGCCTTCCCAGCCGAGGGCACATGTGTTGGTTTCACACTGAAACCAAGAATGAGAAGTGATTTCTTTATGGTTCAATGTGGCTTTATGGTTCAATACTTTTGTATTGGTGCAGCATGATAATAAGCTCTTTTTTCTTTTTTCTCACGTCTTTGTTGATGGTAGATTTGACTGGACTGGGCTCAATAGTCACACCTTAAAACCTGACATATAAATACTTTGTTTTGTCATTTGATAGCATTATCTTGTCATTTGGTAGCATTATCTGAGGTGATGGTGGCGCAGGTGGTAGAGGTGCCGTTCAGCAACTGGAGGGCTGCGGGTTTGAGCCCCACTCTGCCTGACCCCATCAAAGTGTGTGTTAATGCACGCTTTGTAGGAAGTATTGTTATTGTCTAACCCTAAATGCCTGTCAGATGTTTACCCCTCTGGCTGAAACTACCTAAGCCTTGAAGTCAGGTTGATGAGGAATGACCTAGATTTTATCAAGTTGAGGCAACACCCTGTGTACTACAACTAGCCTGACGTCAAGGAACTAGGCCTGAGAACCTCCCCCTCTGATTGGCCCTGATTGAGAAAAACAGCCCTACCTTATATGTGATTGGACAAGAAGTTGTCAAGCAGATTTGGATGTTTTTTTTCCTTTTTTCTATCCATGTGGAAGAGCTTTTTTTCTTTTTTTTTGCTGTTGCTTACTTATGCAGGGCTTTTTGTTTTCTTTCTGTGTTTTGGCTAATCTGAGAGAACTGGGTAAAAGGCTAAGACAAAATATTATGCTCTCTCTTTCTCCATCTTTTCTTCTCCATGTGTCTTTCCCGCTTGTCTTTTATGGGGTGGTCTGTACATGGCTGTTCCTAGATAGAGCGGGGGCAAGTGTGAGAGAGAAAGGGAAAGAGAAGGGGGGGGGGGGCATGCATGTTGTACTTATGTGGCACTACTGTAGTGAGCTATTGTGACGTTACAAACATAGTGAACAGAATCTATGCCACAATTGTTATATATCTAACCTCTTCCTTTTTCTGTCATGGTGAGAAACCCTCTCTCTCAATAACAGCGGAGTAAACTGGAGCAACCAATAAGGAAAGTGCATTTTCTGTAGTCTCATTAAGAGCACGATTAGTTCAGTCTGGAGCACTTGTTTAGCCTACAGCAAGACTACTGGATAGTTTCACTTGATAATAGATAATTGCGTTTCAAGTGCAGGCTTGTATAATTACCCTGATCAGACTGAACAGAACATGATATAGACATAGACGTGCTTTGATCCTCTAGGGAGAGACTACTTGTTTCCTTGTTTTAACAGTTGTCCATTCCCTTGTTGTCCATGCTTTGATGCCTTGAGTTGAAGGCCCTTAACAGCCTTGCACCAGGGATATAAAACTGATCTGAATGGCTGATAAAATCCATGTTCATGCACTTTGCTGATAGCGTAAGATAATTCAGCACTATTCAGCAATGTGTGCAACTTTCTCAGGAATGCCATTAGCTTTGTCAGGCCCTAGTTTCTGAAGGCGTCACATGACTTGGGTCAGTTCTCATGACTCAGTCAGAGGCCATATCCTCCCTAAACCTTTAGCTTTGCTTACGTGTGACAAATTTGCCTGAGGCAGCCACTTATAATGCTGTTTGTCAGTCGGTGGCCCAGACTCAAATCTTTGCGTGCCACTCAGACAGAAGACACCTACTCAGCAAGTGACCACTTGCCAGAAAACATGCTTGTGCAACAGCTGTTGAGCTGATGATGCACTTGAGATATTTTTTATTTATTTATTGGCAGAATAGATTCTTCCTTTTTGTTTTCTCACAAGGAGAAAAACAACCCAGCCACTTTTGGGGGTGGGGTGTGTGTCGTTGGCCAGTGCATCACAAAGTAGATTGTTAGGTTGGTTGATAGCTTTCTACATTCTACATTCTTTCTACATTTTTGGACGGGGCGCACTGAGATGAGTACAAAAGAAAGACATGATTGCACCTCGAGTTAACCAGCAGGAAAGAGTAAGAAAAGACATGACTGTGAGAAGCAAGAAATTGTTGCAACAGATGGATCAAAGTCTCGATAGACAGTACAGTTGGACGAGGAGACTGGCCTGCGCCGGATCAGACCCACCCATCATGATACCGCTAAGACGTGCTTCAATAGAAAAACTCAACACAACGCAACGCAACACAACACAACACAAATAGCATACTGCACATCATTGTATATGAATAACCTAAGTTATTCGACCTTTGAACTCTTGACCTTTGAACTTTTGTTTTCCATACTTCTGCGTTACATAGCCTACTCTGTCATATCCATTCTATTCCATGTTCCATGTCCTGTATATGTCATTGTATTGGAATATTTTATTGATCTTTTGATTTATATTTCCAGTATTTTAACAGTCAGGGAATACATGGCTATTATATTTGTACAGCTCTTCAAAGCACATGTTCTTTTGCTCTGGTTGCTCTATTAACCTGCTCTTGATTATTCTCTCTCTCTCTCTCTCTCTCTCTCTCTCTCCAGTGCTGCTGACATGGGTGAACTGTGCCAGTGTGCGCTGGGCGACGCGTGTCCAGGACATGTTTACGGCAGGGAAGCTCCTTGCGCTGGTGCTTATCATCATCATGGGCATCGTGCAGATCTGCAAGGGTAGGTGCCTCCTGTCGGTCTAAGCATGCAACACTGTGTGTGTGTGTGTGTGTGTGTGTGAGAGAGAGAAAGAGAGAAGGAGAGAGAGAAGAAGCACTCTGTTTGTGTGCATTACCCACTACATCAAAGAGTCCCCTTCTTGTCAAGAAATAACTCAGACCACAGACCTTTGTTGAACAACAGTGGGTTCAGAACCGCCCAGAGAAAAAAAAATGTACCCCACAACGATAATTCAGCTTTCTCAGGGGCATCTTCCAGAGGCTTAAAAAAATTCTTGCATGGGGCTTTGATATCATGTCCAAGCAGTGACTGTGATCATTATAGAGATGCACAGAGACCTCGCAATAGCAGGGACAGGAATGTTAGCGTGATGCTCATGCTAAATCATAACTTGCCGGCCAGCTCAGTCATGTATAACGGACTTGTCATTAGAGAATGCTCGCTGGAATGCAGAGAAGAGACTGTGCTCTGGATTAGAGAATCGGAGGAGGAGAAAGAGAAAGGGGTGGGGGATGGCGGGGTCAGTGAGAGAGAGAAGGAAAGAGAGACAGAAAGAGAGAATGTCTGATTCCCAGTTTCCTCCCTTTGGCTCCTAGCCCAAAACCCTCAAAGCTGTGGTGGATCTGAATCAACTTCAAGACTGGCTGATTCATGCCAGTTAAGTCTTTAAGGGTTCAGGCCTTAGAGTTAGGGGGCACTAACCAGGTTAGCACCGCCTAGTGCTTCTGCTCAGTTTCTCATGTAGCTCCATCACTGGTCAGGGAGCTATCCATAGGCTCCAGTTTGCACCATCTCTGAGCTTTGCGGGCCAATTACTGAACAGAGGAAGGGCTGAAAGCGTTAACGTTAACGTTAACGTCAACGTCATGACCAAACAGCAACGACTGATAGAAGCAGAAATCTATCTATCTGCCCACCATGGAGCAAATGTATGCCAGTGGTTAGGTTACATACGCCTTGCACAAAGTGAAACGATGTGAAAGCATTTACAGGGGGGGGGCAGCCAGAATAGAGAATTAGAGAGAGATATGACAGCATCTTTGGACAGACATCAGACTGCATTGGGCTACATTGCATTGAAGACATTCATGAACAGAGAAACTCTCACAGGGACTTCAACCAATCACTGTTCCTCCTGTTTCCTTCTGTCTCCACAGGACAGTATTACTGGCTGGAGCCTGCCCATGCATTTGAGCCTTTCCAGGACTACGATGTGGGCTTGATTGCCCTTGCATTCTTACAAGGCTCCTTCGCTTATGGGGGCTGGAACTTCCTTAACTACGTGACAGAGGAACTGGTCGACCCCTATGTGTAAGTCACCACTGATACACCATATAATGTATCACAATTTCAGTCAGAGCTCCGTAACTATATTTCCCGGCCAGGACTAGCATGATATGACACAAACAGAGCTCAAGAAGAGATCTGGTCCCTTGGGAGAGGCAATGATGACACAGATGTTTACGCCCAACAAGAGTAAACAGCGAGGAGCATACACAGCCAACACTATATTTTAGGTCAGGTTATGGAATGAAGCCACAGCACGAACAGAGAAAGGAAACACAAGGCCAGAATACTTCTAGAAGTAAACAACCCTCTTTCATAAACAAAGCCAGGAAGACAAACATCTTCTCATGTAGCTGTGTAGCATTCTGTACTGAGATTCAAAGGTTTCTATCCACAAGCCATCAGACTACTGCAGTACTGCAGTCATAATACCTCAGCTTTCTCAGTTTGGAGACGGTGTTGGGAGATCCACCCTCCACAAACTTCCTTTCTCATTTTTGAGTACATCCACAATAAACTCCTAAAGTTCAAACCTGAATAGCAATGATTTGTACATTTATTTTTCTGTTGTTGTTGGTACACATACACAACTGCATTTCTCACGCAAATATTTAAATAAATAATTTATTTTTGCTCATGTGGTTTTTTGTGCGAATTTATCTCCAGGGATTGACAGAAAAAGCAAACTTCTGTCTTCCCACCTCCCTAGATGTCCTTGCCTGATGTGTGGTAATAGTCCTGATTAAGTGTTTTTGTTTTGCTGAAATAGGAACCTACCTCGCGCCATCTTCATTTCCATTCCCGTGGTTACATTTGTTTACGTCTTCGCCAACATCGCCTACGTCACTGCCATGAGTCCACAGGAGCTGCTGGCGTCCAATGCCGTTGCTGTGGTAAGTAACCAAGGTTAACCCTTTTACTGAATCAGGCCTCATCAGGACTTTCACTTTTGACGCATAATATTCCTTTACACATACAGAATATTCTAATCATTCAAAATTACACACACACACACACGCACGCATATATATTCTCATCTCTTATGTCATTTGACATTTAGTACCTCTATCAAGATACATTTACACAAAAATGAACTGAATACAGACTCTTCCTTAGTGTGTTTGTCACATTACCATTCATATTGGTGTTATTCTTATGTCTATGCACATACAGTATTTTGGCAAATGCATGTGTACGTGTGTGTGTGTGTGTATTCAATCCACCCATCTCCCTTCCACTCACAGACGTTTGGTGAGAAGCTGCTGGGAGTCATGTCATGGATCATGCCCATCTCTGTGGCTCTGTCCACCTTCGGGGGGGTCAACGGCTCTCTCTTCACCTCGTCCCGGTCAGTCTCCTCTCCACACCATTGATCTGACCCTGTTCTGTCAGTGTCTCCATTAATATGGATCTCACCTATTTTGATTGGGCTGCATGCATCCATCTGTCTGTCCATCTGTCAGTGTCTATCCAACAAATCTGCATTTGATTGCTTCACCATGTGTATCCTGTCTGTCCCTGTTTCAATCTTGTGAGACATCATGACTGATATGTCTCTTCCCGGTGTTCGCTGTAGGCTGTTCTTTGCTGGGGCGCGAGAAGGCCACCTCCCTAGCCTGCTGGCCATGATCCACGTCAGACGCTGCACTCCCATCCCAGCTCTCCTCTTCACTGTAAGACATTGTATCACATTAGCAACAGCTCCCTCTTCTCCTGTTAGAAACCTAGTGTATAGAAGTCAGTGCAAAGGTAATGCAGGTTAAAACCTGAGTACAAAGATGTTTAAGTTGCTAAACGGTCTGGTGTAGGCTTTTATCTAGACCCCTCTTACTTGAATAGATTTTGCATACACATTTGTCTCAAGTCTGCATTACCCAGTTAATGGCGTAATATTTAAATATCCTTCCAAGATTCATTGCTGTCTTGACTCTAGAAGTTGGTGGAGCCAAATCGAAAAAGTCTAATATCCCCCCATAACGTGAGATTTCAGCTCACTTTCTGGTGAAACATGCCTCATTTTGGTACCTGTTTGGTTCCAGTATAGTCAGTCAATGTACTGCATGTACAGCATATTCAGTAGTGGTTTGGGCCATAATCATGTGATCTCTCACCTTTCCACATCCCCAGTGTGTGTCTACTCTGCTCATGCTCTGCACCAGTGACATGTACACGCTCATCAACTACGTGGGCTTCATCAACTACCTCTTCTATGGGGTCACGGTTGCTGGCCAGATCGTCCTGCGCTACAAAGAGCCAGATATGTATCGGCCAATCAAGGTGAGCTGTGGACATTAAATAGATGCGTCACAGTAACCTTATACAGATTCTTACAATTTTGTGCTTGTGCAAAAGACATATACAGAATAGCAATAAAATGGCAGGATTGGTATTAGTTTAGAAGGTTTTTTTTGAGGGGGGTTGTCAGTGCTCATCAATTGCTATCGTGTGTCCATTGTGCTCCTATAGATCAGCCTGATCTGGCCAGTTATCTACCTACTCTTCTGGGCCTTCCTGCTTATCTTCTCCCTGTACTCAGAGCCTGTGGTCTGTGGCATCGGCCTGGCCATTATGCTCACAGGCGTCCCTGTCTACTTTCTGGGCGTGTACTGGGACAACAAGCCACAGTGCTTCAACACCTTTGTTGGTATGTCGGCCATCTTCACTTTTTTTTTCAGTTAGAATCACTTTGAATGGTTAGATTGTCATGTTTGTTTTTCCATAGAAACTCATGCTGAGAACAGTATTTCGTTTGTACTGTATATTTACATTTGATATTTGTTTAATATGTAATTTTTGTTTCATATAGCTTTTAAGATTTTTAATGGTTATTTTCTCAGACTGACCATTTTGTCACTGTAATTCCACAGATAAGATGACATACGTCGGGCAGAAGTTTTGTGTGGTCGTCTACCCTCAGATGGACAGTAAAGAAGATGACGCGGGGCTCGAGCTGAAGGAAGAGAAAGCGCCTCTGTCTGGGGAGAATGAAGAGACGCAGAAATCCAACTGCTAAATGCTCGACGGTCGTTCTGTTGATTTTACTCGTTCACTACAAACACTGCGCAGCACCACCAGTAGAACACTCTGTAAAAGTGAATTGCCATCCTCAGTTGACACACAGATGAGGAGGGACTGTTTAGGGGACTGAGAGTCTGTTTTTTTTTTGAGGGTGTAGGGAAGGGCTGGACACTTACTAACCAGCTATTTTGGTTTTGTTTTTCATTAAATACACTACCTCTCAGTGATCCCCGCTGCCTGGCACTCTCTAATAGTTTTGAATGTGACAGTCAAGTCCACTCTCTCTCCCTCTACTACTCCTCATGTTTTTCCTCTTCCCCTTTCCTTGCCTCTCCATCTCTTCAACACTCCCTGCACTCTCCGATTTCATGGCATCCTCACTACATTGCAGCTTACAATGTGTTTTTTTTTTTCCTTGTTTTTTTCATAATAGTGTTCTCCCACAGATCCTTCAAATCTAGTATTATTATTATGCATTTCTGATCAACGTCACCAATACACCATGAACAGATTTAAGTATTTTTCAGTGATGATGATTCCAATTTTTTTTTTAAATAATTGTGATAATTGTTTTATCATGCGAATATATTATTACATTTATTGCTGTTAATATTATTTTGTTATTTTTGGTTATTGTTTTTTTTTTATCCATGGTCAGCTCTGGACTCATTTTATGCTTCAGGGACACATATGTATTGTGTGAGAGTCTCTGTATAGTGCAGAAACGGTTCCAGCTCTTTTAATTGCCTTAATGATGATAATACAATCTGTAGTTAGGTGTTAGTCTTATTATTGTTGTTATTGCTATTGAAAGGTGATTTCACTCTACATATTTTTTTTTTTTTTGAGGAGATAAATTTTGAAATACTGAAATGATCGTGATCGTGAAATGGTCGTGATAATTCGATCCAGGTGAGGGGATAGGTCAATTGTATGCTATACTGTAGCCCACAAGTGACAAAATCAATCCCAGGTTACACCATTAAGATACAAACACCTGCCTTTCACCAGTTTCACCAGTTAGAGGTGCAAAGATGCAAAGCAATACAGTAAAATATATATAAGGCAAAAACTATATAACAGACTGAGTAAAAAGTGTAAAAGTACATATTAAGAAAATTCATAGAAGTATATGGGGTAGTTCACGATGGATGTAGTTTTACTGTGGGTGGTTGTACAATACCATGTTAAGGAGGAACTTACTTGTTGGACAAGCCTGACCCGACTCTGAGACAGCTACACTCTAAACACAAAGCTACTCAGTAGTTCTATACTGCCAGTCCGCTGCCCTCTGTCGTCAGATAGGCCATATATATTCACGCTGCCAGTCGAGGCCCTTGAGTACTGCAACATGGTGTAAAACCAACACATACTAAAAAGCAAGTCTTGCTCTATTCATTTTAGCAGGGCATATCCAAATCAGGTGAAGTACGTTTACAAAAAGCTATCCTCTCATTGAGGACACCTCTTAATCACTCACATTCACTCATATTTTCTAAATTACACCATCACCCAGGGTTAAATATGACATGAAAGGTGTGCTTGGTAGACATTTTCAAATCTCAATTTAAGTCAGTCCCAGGTCAAAGGTTTCTTGTGCTGGCTGATATTGTTGGTACAAAGGTGTATGGTTATCAGTGTCACAGGCTTTTGTTGGATTGAAGTAAATTGTGTCTTTAAGTCGATCATACACTATGTAAACCCTGTGATTAGATCTGAGTAGGGCCAAATGTTTAGCCAGCTACAGTATCAACTTTTAGCAACAGAGATTGTTGCGAGGGAGGTGCTGTTCTTCACACAGTAATCTTTAAAACCTACTTTTATCCACCCCTATCTGATTCATTTCATTTGTATTTTACTAATTTTGTAACAAGGACATACTGTTCTTGGGAGCTTGATGGGTATTTTCCTTCCCCTATCTGTACATTAGTAAATCTGGCCAGATTTACCGCTCCACTACAACCTTAAGTTGGGTGGACAAGGTGAGTCACAGGGTTCTCCAAGTGCTGACAATGGTTTGACTGTACGCTATTTACTTGCCTTCACAAACCAAATAAATGCTGCAAACAAATGTTCTGATAGCCAACACGGGTGCTATGGACACAATCATTGCCTGACACTAATCATTAAGATTTTCAAAGCAATGCAGTCCTAAGATTAAGTTAACCGACTGAGTTGGTGACACTCCGTCTCCCCTTCACAAAATGATTGTGTCTCATTGCAGAGATGACGTATGAGGTGTGTATAATGTTGAATGTCGTTCCCTGTCACATTCTATTTTTTAGATAAAAAAAAAAAACCTGATCTGATGTCATTACTTCCACCAAAAATGTCCTGTACATAGACAAATAAATCTGTAAATGGAAACCTGTGGATGAGTCTGTGGTCTGTAATTGCCTTGTAGTGTACCAGGTATTTGAAGCAGAAGCGCTCCCCCATGTGGCAACAAGTGGTATGACCATTAACCAGACAAAAATAATACAAGCAACAACAAAGTAGGTTGAATAAAGAATTCAACAACAACTGCCTCATCAAAGCAAAATGAAAAGTTTAAATCCCCAAAAAGAAGAGGAAAGTGTCAAACTAGATTATTCCTGCTTTTATTGATAAGTGACACCTGTCTATCCATCAGCCTTTTTTTTCCCCACTGACTGAAAGTGTAGACTGAATGCATACATAACACAACTAATCACCTCTTGCAGAAGTGAATAAGATAAGTTACTTCCAGGGAATCAAAACATAATGTATAGACATAATACAGTCAAAACACATAACAGAATAGACCCTACTGGAATCCCACCAGGAACTCAACATCAGGTCACATCACCAAAAATATGGTCAAATGCATGTGTAATTCTAGGGTTGAATGGCAACTTCTAACGACACTATTCAGCACAAAAAAAGTAGATCAAGAGCAATGAGCAAGCCCAAAATCACAGGCATCACACTGTCATGCTGACTAAGACATCCCGAAATTGGTTGGAGCAATCAATGATAGACCATTGATAAAACCAAAACTAAGATCGCAGAGCGTCCACTTCGGCAATTCTGCAGTGACTAAGGCAGCTTTAGTGATTACAAGGCTGATACGTAGGCCATCCTTTGATTTTTGAAACGGACCACTCCTCCTCGTAAGGCCAAGACCAAGTGTAATACTGATCCTCCCTGTATTTTGTAGTCAGCGGCTGTCTTTTCATCATTCCTAAGACAGAAGTCAGGATAAAAAAAAAACAGCCAGTCAGGAGATGTTTCAAATCAACAAATGAATAAATCTTACCACAAAAGAATATGATGCTTACATCTGTTTTCCACTGTAAATGAGTCTTTGTTGCTGAGGGGGTATTCCTTCTTTCTCCTCTACCCTCTCTTTGATCCTCTCCACCTACAAATAAACAACAGAGTTATGGAAAATGCAGAACATACAATATTTGGATTTTTTGTAGCATAGGACTGACGACTGATAATCAGACAAGTTTGTGTGAACTTACCTTATCTGTGGGCTCTATATCGATTTCAATTTCTTTACCAGTGAGGGTCTAGAACACATTATGAAATAATAATTAAGTAACAACGCAAGCTAGCTAATTATTAACTAATGCAAGCAGTAACCCTGCTACAAGCAATGACTTGCCTCCAGTTTCTGTGGATCTAATCAATCAGCCCGAAACCAGCTAACGTTCATTAGCATATTAGCTAACGCCATTTGGGCTAAATGACTAAGAAATGAGACAGAACGACAGAAAAGACCCAAGGCGACAACGTTTTACACAAATGCTATCATCGTCTACTCTTGTTACTTTTGATAGTTACTATTTGTCATGCTGTTATGCTCCCTTTTAACTCACAGGGCCAATGCTAATCTCCTAATGGACAGCTAATTTAGCATAGTCTGTCAATCTAACCGTTCAAAAACTCTTTTGACTTACCTTAACTTTGATCAACATTATGCCTTACTCTTGTGCTTAAAAGCTTTAACATAAAGCAAGTCGTATGCGACTTGAAGTGTATATAACGAACTACTACACTGAGGAACGAATCTAACACAACCGGGCTCAACTCTTGTCGCAAATCGTGTAACTTGTTCCTGTGTTTCATAAAAACATTTCCTACTTTGTACGTGTTCGAAATGAAAGAAGTTCCGCAAAATTGACAAGTTCGTACAAATGGCAATGAATGCATTTAAACTGTACAAATATTCTACATATACTAATATTTTATTAATTTCTATTTTAACCGGGTCAATATCGGTACTTTCATTTCAAAGCCGTGGGCGATGAATCAGCGACGCCTCTATAGGCAGTATAGGCTACTTCGTGATTATTTAGCGGCACAATTACCCATGAAGCACCACGACTATGGCCGTCAAGTGATTCATTCTTGTAGTTTTTCTCATAACTTTATTTTCAAGAGTGCACAGCGCTAGTCGGATAGCGAACTACTTGAAATACCATAGACAGTAAAAAGGGAAATTACAGTCGAGCTCCCACATGAATAATCTTCCTACCTGTATGCGAAAGCGGAAATAGATGTAGAAGTGCGCGCACTGCAAGCATTCTTGGAACCACATTTCTTCATACATTCCAGGAGGGACGGATTATCGTCTAAGGTAAAATAATCATATTCAAATGCCTGGAAATGTTTTTTGTGCTTTTTTTCCAGCCAGTCATTACTGCATAGGTATATGGTGGTGGTTTTACTACCAATATGTAATACCTCTGACTCGCTTTGAGAATGAGATTTGGAGATGTTACGCGCTGGGCTGGCTAAATTGCTACTGTAACATCAATTGTCAAGAATTCTAGGTCAGTGTTTTCGAACCTCGGAAAAATCAGAAAAGCATAAACGGGAAAATAACACAACACTATTCTCCAGGTCGCGAGGACGTTGTTGTGCATTTCAGAATATTTCAACTGCCTGTGATAACATTTTAGGTTTATATTTGGCATAATTATATAATTGGAAGCATTTCCATTTTCTCACACTGGGGTCTAATTCAACGCAGGACATCAGCTGAACCATGCCTCGTATTGAGAATGACATCAAACTTGACTTCAAAGACGTTTTGCTCCGGCCCAAGAGAAGCACTCTAAAGTCCCGCAGTGAAGTAAACATCACATTGTAACATCATGATTGTGAAACACCTACAGATAGACACAGACATACTGAAGGTGTTAATGGTGTGTTTGTCTTAGGTGGATTTGATTCGCAGCTTCACCTTCAGAAATTCCAAGGGAAGCTACCGTGGCATTCCCATCATAGCAGCCAACATGGACACTGTGGGCACCTTTGAAATGGCCCAAGCCCTACATCAGGTTTGCACTGCAGTTTCTGACATACGTGTATGGCTAGTCACAGCCACCCCAGACTGAGGTCCACTTACAGTATGTGCAGATATGACCCTATAATCTCAGAGTTTCCCAAAGAATTTTATGAGGCTAAGGTGTGGGGCTCTCTAGAATGTGTGCGGTGCACTCCTGCTGATTTGGTTACAATCTTGTCAGTTGTTTTCACAGCAAAATAACCTTGAATTGGCAGCGATGAAAGAATTCAAATAAATGCAAACAAAACCAGCAGATCTGTATTTTTGTGTCAGATACGGAAGAAATATTATATTTTTGGCCTATATTTCGACTATGCTGGTACAGTTAGACCATGGTGAGCTGCCATAGTCTAGGCAATGTGTGGGAAACGCTGCATCTAGTGAGATGGGTGTGTATTTCACAGACTTGTTGAAAAGTTGACTCTTCTCTACCAACAGTTCACACTCTTCACTGCTATTCATAAACACTATGGTGTTGATGACTGGAAAGAATTTGCTGCCAAATATCCAGAATGCCTGCAGGTACAACAACAGCTCTAACACATGACCAGAAAAAAAGCAATTGTCTGTTTATTAGAAATTGCTTTGGTATACAGTAGTTGCTCACTCATACTCTTTGTTTTTTGCTTTTTTTTTTTTCATTTTTCCTTTTTCCCGTCTCTGCAGAGTGTGGCGGTCAGCACTGGCACAGGAGAGGCGGACTTTGAGAGGCTGACAGCCATATTGGCTGCTGTGCCTCAGCTACAGTACATCTGCGTGGATGTTGCCAACGGTTACTCCGAGCACTTTGTGCACTACGTCAAAGATGTGCGGGAGAAGTTCCCCACTCACACCATCATGGTGAGCACGACTCTGTACTTGTCTTTTTCCCACAAAAAACTGAAATTGTGTGGAGTGTTGTCTGCGGGCTACTTTTGGGACTCAAGGACTCAAATAATAGTTTTCCTCCTGCTCCTCCTATTTATGCAGTTTTAGCATTGCATTAGCCAAACAACACCTGTAAGCATAGACAGTAAGGTAAACAACACTTGTAATTTGATATCTGTGTTGATAGCATTAGTAGTACTGGATTATTACACAGCACATTTCTCATAGTTGTGCGTGTCATGTGATAGAGTGTGGCCAATCAGGGCTCAATGTTTCCAAATGTTTGTGGATCCAGTTACCACACCTGTTTGGGAATGCAGTGTTCTCAAAATAATCTGAGACTGACTGTGTTTTGAAATTTGAGTGGTCATACAGATATCGTACTAGCTGGTCTAGCCCTTAGTGACTATAGCTGGAATACTGGAATTTTTTCTGTAAATAATTCTGGAAAAAGGGGAGTGGTCTTATATTCACAGAATAGACAAAAAAAGTGGAAAATATAGAGGGCGCCAAAAACGCTTTTTGTGTTAAATAAACTGGCAGCGTCTCATTTGCCTACAGATGCCACACATGCACATGGTTTTCTGCCTGGTAGATAACCTCCAGTGTATTGTTTGCACTTTCATGGAAAATTGTCATTCATTTGATAGCCAGCTATTAATTCAATTTAAATGTGACAAATGTATCCACATTAATTAACTTGATTTCATGCTTTAATTTATAGTAATGATGTTCAAAAATTTGCTAACTTTGAAAATGTTGGGTTTTCACCAGCATTTTCAAAGAAACAAATTTACTATATAAGGCAAAATTTGGTCTACAAAAAAGTTTTCTTTTTCCCCCAAAATGAGTCTGTCTTATATTCAGGATCGTCTTATATTCAGGCCAGTACAGTCATTGGAATGGTACTGACATCCATGCCATGTTTGCCATATTGTATTATAATTTCCATATATATTTATTGCCATATATTTATTTACAATTCATAACAGATTGGTTACAGATTAGTAGAGGGTTATAGCAATGTTTAGAGGATTATGCAGAGTTTACTGAAATAGTGGCCTGATCAAAACTTATACTGGTAAATAAATATAAACTGATTTAATTTAGTGACTTATGATAGTGGGCTATTGAAAAGCTGATGAATCACAGAATGACTATATAATGTTTTAATGTTGTATTAATCTATGAATTTATTGATTTAATATTTTTAACTTTGATGACAGGGATAGTGAAGATGGACAGGAAGCGTAATTGACAGGGGGACTGGAAAAATGTCCGTGTCTTCACCACAGTGTCCCCCCCTGAAATGTTTTGTACCTTTTCTCAGGCTGGGAATGTGGTCACAGGAGAAATGGTGGAAGAACTCATTCTCGCTGGTGCTGACATCATCAAAGTGGGCATTGGACCAGGTGAGTCCAGCATTTCAAGGGCCTTGCTATTTAATAGCACATTTGTCTACTTTTGATTTCTAATGTGTATCAGCAAATCCCTGTGTCTTATTTTTGCTGTTTCCAAATGTATATTTTTACCTGTGAGCTTTTTATTGTATCTTTCGGAATTATTGTATTTTTGATGCAAAAATTGTCATCATTCAAATCAAATAAATCAAAAATATCCTGGTGCAAATTGACTCATTCCAGTCTTTCTTGTATGTCCACCTGTCTCTGTGTCTGTCAGGCTCTGTGTGCACCACGAGAAAGAAGACTGGCGTGGGCTACCCCCAGCTGAGTGCAGTGATCGAATGCGCTGATGCTGCACACGGCCTTGGAGGACATATTATCTCAGTAAGTCTGTGTCCTGTACACTCATCTACTGTCCTGTACACTCCTCTGCTGTCCTGTCACTCCTCTGCTGTCCTGTACACTCCTCTACTGTCCTGTACACTCATCTACTGTCCTGTACACTCATCTACTGTCCTGCCACTCCTCTACTGTCCTGTACACTCCTCTACTGTCCTGTACACTCCTCTACTGTCCTGTACACTCCTCTACTGTCCTGTACACTCATCTACTGTCCTTTACACTCCTCTGCTGTCCTGCCACTTCTCTATAGTCCTGTACACTCCTCTACTGTCTTGTACACTCCTCTGCTGTCCTGTACACTCATCTACTGTCCTGTACACTCCTCTACTGTCCTGCCACTTCTCTACTGTCCTGTACACTCCTCTACTGTCCTGCCACTTCTCTACTGTCCTGTACACTCCTCTACTGTCTTGTACACTCATCTACTGTCCTGTACACTGTCCTGCCACTCCTCTACTGTCCTACCACTCATCTACTGTCCTGTACACTCCTCTACCATCCTGCCACTCCTCTACTGTCCTGTACACTGTCCTGCCACTCCTCTACTGTCTGTACACTGTCCTGCCACTCCTCTACTGTCCTGTACACTGTCCTGCCACTCCTCTACTGTCTCGCGCACTGTCCCACGCCTCTCGTCTGCTATCCCGTGACACTTGCCAACTATAACAAACCTAACCCTGAACCTAAACCTAAACCAAAACCTTACCCATGGGACAGTCAAACGACAGTATGAGTGGCACAGGACAGTGCAAGGGACAGTAGGCCAATGGCACAGGACAGTGTACGACAGTTAGGCCAGTGGTGCAGGACAGTGCACAGGACAGTGAGTTATGGTTTTGGGAAACACACCCCAGGTTCATGCAGGTTACATGTTGGTGTTTGTATATGTTAGATGTACCGGAAACCATTTTACATTTACATTGCACAGCATGTTCCTCCAGTTACATGATATACTTTGTTGAATGACATGGGATGTTGAAGTTAACCAATATGTTGATGTATGTCATTTCTCTGTGTATGCTTGCCACTCATGAAGGACGGTGGGTGCACCTGCCCTGGTGACGTCTCAAAGGCTTTTGGTGAGTTTGCTCTCAAAAAAAAAACAAAACTTTGTCCTTATGACACGCCCTATTTTCTTCCAGATGTCTGATTGGCTGTATTATGTGAATGACAGGAGCGGGGGCGGACTTTGTGATGCTCGGCGGCATGCTGGCTGGGCACAACGAAAGCGGCGGCGAAATCATTGAGAAGAATGGCAAGAAATACAAGCTGTTCTACGGCATGAGCTCCGACACGGCCATGAAGAAGCATTCCGGGGGGGTTGCTGAGTACAGGTGAGATCTCCCCCAGTTAACAACCACTGGTTTACTACTAGCTTGGCATCCATTTCCCAGAACCACAGTTGCCAACCAGTTAGCAACTCAGGTGGTAAACAATGGCCAATTGCATTGCAACCAACATGGTTTTGGGAAACAGACCCCTGGCAAAAAAAAAAGTGAAATGAGGTGTGTAAATGCGTACAATAGGAAGAAGCGTATGATACTAGAATACAGTTGTAGTTTGAACTACAGGTTATAACAACAAAGGTGTTCTAAAAGAATTATTACACAAAGGAGCATGAAGGTGTTATTACTTCAAGTCAATTTTAGGATGTACACTAGTTCTAAAGTTTTAGTTCTATCTAATTAGTTCTGTAGTTCTAAAGGGTGTGTGCTTCTATGTTGTGTATGCTTTAAGCTACTAGACATCCTTAATTTCCTTCTGAATGAAAAAATATCTATCTTTCTGTCTGTCTATCTATCTATCTATCTATCTATCTATCTATCTGTCTATCTATCTAGTTAGAAATGCAAAGCAGTTGATAATAAAATTAATGTTGCAGTGTTTCACTGTTTAAACACACATCACCTACTTCTTCAATACCTTAATGTTCTCCAAAATAGGTTAAACAATGGAGTGCGGGGCGCCTGTACCATAAAAGGTGGGTGCCCCCAGGCTCAAATCTGACCTGGGGTGATTTCCCTATCACACCCCTCTCCCATTCACTTCTCTCTTCACTATCCACAATAAGAGCAAAAAAACATAAAACATACTTCAAAAAATACTTTGGAAAAGTACGTATCCTTCAGTGCTATAATAACTAGGGTTGCAGTGAACATGATGGTAGCATGTTGCATGACAGGCCCAAGTAAAAGTCATCCCCTCTGCACCCCTCTGCCAGGGCCTCTGAGGGCAAGACAGTGGAGGTGGCTTACAAGGGTCCCGTGGACGTGACGGTCCGCGATGTGCTGGGCGGAGTCCGCTCCACCTGTACCTATGTGGGCGCGGCTAAGCTGAAGGAGCTCAGCCGCCGCACTACCTTCATCCGCGTCACCCAGCAACTCAACACCGTCTTCGGCGACATTTAGGCCCAAGGATCCGGAGCACCAGGATAGTGTCACTGCACGGCTGCGTCAGTCATCAAGTCATTTGTAACTGACAGAGAGTTAGTCAAAGGAGACCAGAAGGCTGGTTTTGAACACCAAAGTTAAAACCTTTTTTTTTGTCAAATGTCAACAGTTTTCAACCTTTTATTGATATCCATTATCACATTTTCTGTCCATTTCATTACTACTTTTATCAGTTTTTTTCTGGTTTGACTTTTTATTTGTAAGATTTCTCTGCCTGTCTTCTGGCCACTGTTGGCCATTGTCTGGCTTCTACCAGCTGTAGTGGTTTGAAATTTTGGGCCCCACCTCTTCTCAGTTGTCACATCTGAGACAAAAGAATTTACCTCAGCCAACCAGTGCTTAAACTGTCTGTGTTTTTTGTCTTAATTTCTGACACAGCCAAATCTTCAAACAGAGCCTTATATTTCCATTTTAAGTGTTAGAGTTCCTTCAAAAATATATATTTCTCTGAGAGGACAGGTGACTGTGCAGATATTTAACCAGATGCATATTATGAGATGTCATTAACTGAATACTCCAGCTTTTGAGCAAATTAGCTTATTTGCAGTCGACAGACAGAAGAGAGGATGCATAGCTTTCTCCTCTTTGTGCCAATGATGCCCAGTTAGACACTATTAGCCATCCACTTCTGGTGATTATGCTAAGCTAGGCTAATGCAAGTGTATTAGACACAAAGAGAAGAGAAGCGTATGCATCTTTTTCTAACTGGGTTACACTGCAAATACACAAAAAGTTGGCATGTTACTGCAAGAGAGTAAACTTGTATAATGTTATAGTAATTTTAAAAAATGAATCGAAATTAAAAATTCTGGTTAGGTCATGCGATCAATCAGTTTTGTGTACAATTCAAGTATGTTAGTCAAAACAAGCAAAGGTGTATGTTGAAGTAAAACAATATTATAAGTTACTTTATCCACCAATCTGCACTATGATGCGGGTTTGTAAACGAAATGCAAACATGGTTGTATGCACCATAGACAATGCAGTGTTCAGTGTTCAGACAGTTGTGGTATAAATATGTTTTGCATATGCAGTGTTGCATACTCACTCACGAATGAGATTTTATTGTATTTTAATTTTATTCTGTTGGACTCATTTCCACCTTGGTATTAAGATCCAGTCCATCCATTTCAGTTGTTCACATGCGTGCAAAAATAAATGAAATTAATTTGCAGTTATTAATCATAAATGTAAGACCACTGACTGTGTAAATAATGCTATTTGTTGTCTCAAACTACAATTCAGGGAATGGTCGTGAACTTTTTGGCACGGCTGTAGAAAGTCAACAAATTTTCTTCATCAAAAGTAATATTATTAATTCCATTGCATGTAAGGTAACTTTCTAGTTTAAAGACAGGGGTCTGAAGACCTGTAAATATATCAACAGTCCAGGAATATTTTTCAGAAATGACAAATGTCCAGGGAGGCTCATCAGTGAATGCAGGTTTTTCTCCCCAGTACTGGTTATCTTTGTCGACCAAGACCAGAAGGTCTCTCTGCAGCTTTCTCATCTTATTTGTAACCTCATGCCATCATGTCAATCCGAAAAATAGAGAATCATTTTGTCACGCATCATCACAGTACAATCATGTCATTCATCTTACAGTTTAATTAAGCTTATTTCTTACATTACCTAAAAACAAATGAGTGTGTGTGTGTTTTGAAATTTCACCTTTATCATATACCGTAATAATTTTTTCCCTTGAGAGGAAAGCACTTTGGATATAAATGTGCTAGACAAATAAATGTCATGTTTTAAGGCATTTCATGTAATTTTGATATTATTATTATTATTATTATTGTAATCTGTACATCAGTTTGGACAAAAAAGTGTCCGCTAAATATCATGAATCTAGCAGATTCTCTTCTTTGTTGACACAGCACTTTTTAGGTCAGTTCTCAACAGATAATCACAACACAGCCTCGCAATGAAATAAATATGCATTTAGCAAACGCTTTTTGTAATCCAAGGCAACTTAGATTTATCAGCTATCAGTTAGTTCAGGGCCAGTCTCCCCTAGAGCAATTTAGGGTTGAGAGCCCTACTAAAGGGTACAACAGTGGCAGCTGGGATTCAAACCCACAATTTCCAGGCTACTAGCTACTACTAAACCGCTACGCTACCACCACCCGTATCTTCCATATAGTTTGAAAAAAGTACTTATATGTAAGTGTGTGTTTTTGTAAGTGTATGACAATAGTTTGACAAGAGACTCCGAAAGGTGGGCAATTAGGTAGGTAACTGTGATTATTAGTCAGAATAGACAGGTAAATTCAGAATCAAGAGTATGGCTTTGAACTCTGGTAGAGAAACCTACAAAGAAACAATTCAACTGCAACAAAGGACCAAAACCAACAGGGACCAAATATAACCAAAACAGTTCAACACACCACAGATAGCAATAGCACTAATGATTTGTATATTCAGCTGCTGTGAAGAGCTCAGTCTATTGTGAGTGATTTTCTGTTCAAAAAAGAATCATCTGGTCTAAAAATTTACAAGTTGCAATATATTGAGAGAGAGTGGCAAAACTGAATTTCATAAGTATGCCAATCAGGGCATGGTGACACTTAAGGTCTGTATGATATGACTGTCATATGCGTAATATGTGGGGTATGGCGCCATATGCTTTTCTGTTGTACTCATTACTGGTGTGGGCTTCAGTGTCGTCATTACTGATTGAGTGTACTTAATTCTGATGAGTGGGGTGTCCAGGGTCGTTCTGACCCAGTAGCTGGGTTGGGCACGGATTGTATGACTCCTTATCTTTGATTACTTAAACTTCATCAGAAATGCTCTGATCACGGATGCTTTATGCCACTCTGTATCTTGCCTCTCTCCTACTGCTCACGGCAGAATAAGTCTACTCCTCGATTCACCATCTAAGTGTGGCCTGGTCTTCTGTTTACTGCAGTATCCTCAAAAAATTAAATTAAAATATTAAATCTAGCATTATTGGCAGCATGTTTGGTGGCACCCTGGTAAGCACCAAGACAACTGTCCCTTACCTAAAGTCAAGCGGGTGGTGGTAGCATTATGGTCTAGGGCTATATGAGTGCTTCTGGCACTGGGGAACAGTAGTTCATAGAGGGAAACATGAATTCCAAAAAGAGCATGATCCCCTCTCTTCAGAAACTGGGCCACATGCATGGCATGGTAGTTTTACAAATGACAACTGCCTTACTGAGGAAGCTGAAGATTAAGGTGATGGACCGGCAAAGTACCTAAACGTATTTCAGCACCTATGGCAAATCCTTAAGTGGCATGGTGGAGGAGAGCAAGGTGTCTAACATCCACCAGCTCTGTGATGTCATCGTCAAGGAGTGGGACAACATTCAAATAGAAACCTGAGCAGCTCTTGTGGATTTTAAGCCAATAGGGACTAAGGCAGTGCATAATAATGGTGCTCACACAAAATATTGACAGTTTGGGCACAATTTGGACATTTTTGCTGTAAGGTGCATTCCCTTTTTGTTGCCAGCTGTTTAGACGTTAATGGCTGTATGGTGAGTTATTTTCAGAGGACAGTAAATCTACACTGCAATATCTAGCAAAAACTGCAAAAACTAGCTGAATAATGACTCCTTTAAGTTGTGTAAAAGTTTAATTTCTATGGTCTTATCCCATAAAAAGATATGACAGAGTATTTACAAAAATGCAAGGGGTACTCACTTTCATGATATATTGTACATTACCTAAAAGAAATGATTATGAAGCCATGTTTTGAAACCTATACATGTATGTTTCACTTCAAATTGCAGGGGCTTTGATGGTATTCATATTACAGATGTTTTAGGTTTATTGCTAGTAGTTAGTGTCATTGCAATAGGCCTTCCATTTTTATGTGTGAGGGTATGTGTGTATGTGTGATAACTGAAAACTATTGTGTAGTTTTGGTCCACTTAATCAACATGCTAATGCTCATTTGTGTCAGTTAGCTTTCATTGTAAAGGTCTTTTGGGGCGATGGTGGCGCTGGTGGTAGAGGTGCTGTTCAGCAACTGGAGGGTTGTAGTGTTTGAGCCCGACTCTGACTGACCACTTGAGCAAGATACTGAACCCCACATTGCTCCCGGTGGCAGGTTGGCACCTTGCATGGCAGCCTCCGCCACCAGTGTGTGAATGCATGTGCTATGAGCTTTGAGTGCTCGTAGGAGTAGAAAAGTGCTATATAAATGCAGTCCAGTTACCAGTCTTTATGCCTTAATTCACCTTACAACATTTAAGACAAAATCATTGTTACATCATCCATCTTAATGCAGCCCTTAGCCACCTCCCCCATGCACTTTATGCCCTTTCCTATAACCCCACCCCATGCACAAATAGGCTGACAAACAGACACAATTTCACTTTTTTACACTCAGTAACCATATGATGATAAAATTTCCTTGTATCCTTGTAAATCCCTCTAACAGCCAGTGCTTCTCAGTCACAGTTTATATTATGTTATGACCAGGCCAAAGCCTCAAACATCACTTTTTTTTCCCATTAAGTGCTGTAGTCACTTACAGCTTCATATTCTCCTTATTGACTATTGATATACACTCTAGGTGTTCAATATTTAACGATAGATAGATAGATAGATAGATAGATAGATAGATAGATAGATAGATAGATAGATAGATAGATAGATAGACTGATTTCATCATTCCCAAAGGGAAATTACATTGTGAGACAGACATAGACAAAAACACATACCGCAGACAGCAACACTTTTAGGTATTACCAATGCAGATCTAGTCCACAAGCAGATTACTGTCATATTTTAGGAGGTGTAAAATACCAAAAGTCAAAACATTTGATGACTAATTACAATTATATATATTGTTATCTTTTTAATAAAAATGAAAAAATAAAATAACTTGAACTCATATAATAATAATTAAAAATGTTAATGCATGTATTCAGAGCTGACAAATCATATTTTATTTCACTTTAATTATGCTATTTTCATGTTCTAAGGTGTTTTATGGTTTCATCATTTCCTTATGTTTTAGTCATGGCACATTGATATAGAAATTAAAATTTCATTTATTCAGTCTTTATTAACAATGTAAATATTTTCATGTTATTGTAACCTGTACATTACTTTGGACTAAAAAGTATAATCTAAATAAAAAGAAACATAAATCAGATTTGTATTTTTATAGTTTTCCTTCTGTGTTTACACACTTTTTTCTAAGTCAGTTCTCAAAACATAGACCTAATCAATAACATACTAATGAAATCAAGAGATTTTCCATCAATGTCTATTAAAAGGTATGGTAACTACTGTAAGTGCTTTATCGTGTATAACTTTGACTTAGTAAAGTCAAGTAAATCAGGAAAGGTGGAGTGTACTCTGATTTCAGTTGTGAACTCTACACTGAAAATTATACTGAACAAATCTATTAGCTACACATAGAAAAGTACCTCTGATCAATAGATATGTCAGACTTGAGAGTATTTACAAGATCATGGCTTGACTGGTAGATATAGTCCTACACTAGAAACAATTCAAGTCCCAGCAAGAGACCAATCCAATGTAGACAGGTTCAAGACACCATAGATACCAATGCCAACACTATACAATCTGTGATTTGTGCATTTTTAATGTGCAGAGCTCTTTATCCAACGTCTGTGTTTATTGTTTCAGTTGGTTTTGATTTTCTGTTTAGAAAAGAATCATCAGGTTAAACAATTCAGAAGGTGCAATAAGCCTTTGTCAACCCTTTTTTCAGCAACTAAATCAGTTTTCTTTTCTTTGTGGGTGGACCAAATTCATTTTTGCCATCAAGTGCACACACAAAATTCACATACGGTGAATTTGAGCATCTTGAGCAACTTGAGTATCTGAAGTTAGAACTATCAGGACAATTTGGTGGATCCTTCTCTCTTTCCTCCACAGTGATAAAGGGAAAGAGCTCTTGTGACACACTGCTTTCAACATCCACACTATGAATACAAATTATCTCATCATAATCATTTGTATTCCAAAAGGACAGAGATCGAGTAGAGGAATCCCAATGAACCTCTATATTATTTTGATTGCTCTGTGAAGTAGAGCTGAATTCCGGAAGGTCGGTGATAACTGTGCCAATAAGATGAAACTGTTCTCGTTTGGAACCACCATAGCTGGACTGGTCTGTGTTGGTTTCTGTGTAAAGTTCAGAAAACTGTTTGTTTTTCCATTCCAGCCCATAAAGTGGACCACGCAGCCTGTCTCCACTAGAAGCCTTGGGAAGATTTTTAGCACCAATGCCAACACTCCAATCATATTTCTCAGAAAACTGAATTATCCAGTAAAGATCACCTTTTGTACTATTCTGTAAGTAAACTCTTTGAGAGAGATCTCCGGGTGAGCGACATGACAGCACCTTAAGATCTGAAGACAAAAAAAAATATTGCCCTGTGGTTTGAGGGTCAAAGGTCAATTCAGTAGACTCATCTCTGCCCCAGTATTGTTTTTCAGGGTCGACCAAGACCAGCAGGTCCCTCTGCAGCGTTCTCACCTTCTCCATAAACTTATGGCCATATTTGAGAAGGTTAAAAACAACTCTCCAGGCCCTGCCTCCTCTTCTAATCCATGGATGAAGTCTACAGCGCGGGCCTTCTCCACAGCCTCATGCACCTCTGCGTATCTCTGCAGAAACAGATGGGCATCCTCCTCAGACAGGGCTGCTTCTATGTTCTGTCGAGCTGTTTGGATGTCTCCAATACGAGCTGTGACCGAGCTTTGCGCTTTGGTCAGGCCGATATCACGCAATGCTAACACTCCCTTCACCAGCTGCTTGCCAGATTCCTGAAGGGCCTCTGTTTGCTCTGTCTCCCAGCTCTTTAGAGCCTTGCTCTGTTTCTCTCGCTCAGCCAACCCTTTCAGCTCCTCTCTCAGCTTCTCCACCAGCACCTTGTGAGCACTTGGAAAGGTCTTCATGTTGTGCAGGCGGTGCTGGTCTTCAATGGAGCAGGACACACAGACACAAGTGCGGTCGTCCAAGCAGTAGTACTCCAAAAGTTTGCCGTGTTCAGGGCATCGGACAGCTCCAGAGCTCAGGCCCGCAGGTGCTATGGGCTTGGTTAGGGGATGAGTCTGCAGCAGGACCGGTGTGGTGAGGTGGGCCTGCAGGTGCTGAGCGCACATGGAGATCTCACACTTGAGGCAAGTCTTCAGAGCAGGTGTCTGCTTGTCCAGACACATGTCACAGAGGACCGGTTGGAACTCCTGCTTGATCTCTGGAGTATCTGACATACTAGCAATAGGTGCTTTAGTTTAGATCTTGCTCAGTCCTTTTCTTTACTATCCAACTACACTTATATCTGACATGTCCTGCATAAATTGACACATACAACTCTTCAAATCACCATGCTGAAGGTCCTGTTCAACTCTGTTAAATGGTTAATGGAAATAAGCAAAACATGAAGTTAATGAACTTTGATAGACTACAAACCAAAATGACTAAGGAGAGCTATTCAGTTCTAAGCATTCCATACGCAAAACACTTCATCATCAACCGTATATTTTAGCTAAACAGTGATGAAAATGGAGGCTATTCTATTTTACTTTTACTTTTACTTCTGGCAGCATAACCTGATGAACTACTAGGGCTAAATTGAAATATTAAAATCTACCATTATACCAAACTGTGTGATCAACAGATGTGGTAAAATTTGTGTTAACAAAAACTGACATACCAATAATGATTCCAAAGACATGACATGTCGATGAATTACGCTACGAACATAGACAGTAAAAGAAGAGAAACGAGAACTGAGGGCGTTTCCTGGTTTTCAAACAAACAAACTTGCTATTTGTGTCTCTAGAGGACGCTGTTGCATCAGAGTCTATGGCTGAATTTTGATATGTAGCCGTCTTTATATACAGTTTATGACATGTAACCTATCCTTTCTGTGACTTATCCTGTTGACTAGAGTGGTCATGGCTGTTTGGTGAAACACTGGAAGGTAAGAGGTCAACTGAAATAAAAAGAATTAAATACAAAAAAATAAAAAAGAAGTCACCTGAAATGGTGGTGGGTGTCATAAAGGACCTGTTGGAACTCCTAACCTACTTAGATTTATGCTTGATGTTCTGTTCCCTAGAAGGCTTTAGTCATAGTCTACTGGACAATAATATTAACTGCCCCCTTTGTTAGGTTTCTGGAAATCTCCTCCTGGTTCTCTCTTGTTCTTTGCTCCAGTGGTGAGAATGGTTGGGTTGGGTTTTACACAGTGCAAATTATCCTGTAACCAATCCAGTTCAATCCGTCTGTGTTCCTGACTGTGTATCAGTGGAGTAAACTATGAAGTTATTCTAGTCAAGCAGTCAATATTTAACCATGTAATGCAAAGTCTACAATTATAGGCTACATTTAGGTGTTTCGGTTGTGTAACGCACATGATTACCTATTAGTCTTGGTTCTGACATAGGCTACACTCAGTGGTTAAATTGGGATCTAAGAAGAGGGGGAGCCCTAGCTCGAAGACGTCAAAGGTCACAGACCCGACTGCAGACAGTTAAAATTGGGACTGAGTATCTCAAATCTAAGCCCTAACATCTACATCCAGAAATCACTTGCCAGACCATTTCAATGTTTTCCCCAAAAATATTTATTTAATTTATTCCACTTGCTATACGCCATTTTGGATGAAGAATTAGACTAATCTGAGGCACAAATTTTTATTTTGAACAAAAAAAAAATTGCCTCTAATTCTGTGAAAGACAATAGTATAGCCTGCAAACATAGACTTATTTCAACCAGTTTAAAGGTGCCCTACCATACCCTTCTATGAGGTAGGTAAAGGTGCCCTACCAAAGATGGTATGTAACTTCACTTGGGCTGAAAATGGTCCAAGGAGACCTTAACAACACTATATGCAACCTATTCAAAAAGCCCTGTTGTAAAGCGCCTTTTTTTTCCGCCTATGAGAATGAGCTGTGCTCAGAATGGCAAGGGACGAAGTGTTGGAATATTAAAGTCCACACTTACATTTACATTTATGCATTTAGCAGAAGTTTTTATCCAAAGCGACTTACATTTGTCAGCTATTGTTCAGGGCCAGTCTCTCAGCTACATAAGGACAATTTCACTAACCAAAAACTGATTATTTCACAATATTCCGTCGCACAGACTAGCAAAGTTAAAAGGTCTCTCCCTGCTCTTTATTTTGACATGATAGGATAATAGCCAAAGTAAACAACAGGGTGAGATGTATTCATCCATATAGCTCTTGTACAATCGGGCCGCGATCTTCCTAAATTACAGATGCGCGACTGCAAAATTGCACACGGTCTCTCAACTTGGAGACAGTATCTCCTGCTGCTGTGTCAAACTATGGGTATTTAATTAAGTTAATGAGACGGACTGGACATTGTCTAGTGTTTGTTTGTTCGCCTAAGCAGTGTTCACTGTTCAAGTGTTCAGTGTTCAGTGTTCAAGAGATTTATGCAAAAAAATGCAAAAAGGTATTATTTGAAGAGGAGACGTAGCTGATCTCCAGCATAACACGATTTCGATATCAGGAGGCGGAGCTCAGCCCCGGAGGGCTCCGGCCCAATTTAAACCCTGGCTACAGTTAGGGAAGGCGTAGTGCTGTTTTCCACCTTTTGTGGGCTGAGCTCACCAATGATTTTGTTCCACTCTTATCTTTTCATTTTAAGTAGGCCATTAGAGTTCCTTGAAAAATATATATTTCCCCAAGAGGACAGTCAACTTTGCAGATGTTTCACCGGGTGTGTTGTGTAGCCTATTGAGATGCCATGAAATGAATACACCAACCTTTGAGCAAATTATCTTATTTGCAGTCGACTCCACAGATAGATGATAGAGGTTACACAGCCTTCTCCTGTTTGTGCCTATAATGCCAGTCTTGACACTTTTAACCTATAGCGGGTCTCATACTTGCCGCCCACACTGGACCCTCTCCAATTTGCCTACAGAAGCAACAGAAGCACAGAAGATGCCATATCCACAGCGCTTCATCGTGTGCTCTCACACTTGGACAGTAAGAATGCATATGCAAGAATGCTGTTTGTTGACTTCAGCTCAGCATTCAACACAGTCATCCCCTCCAAGCTAATCGCCAAACTCGTCGACCTTGGAATCAGCAACCCCATCTGCAACTGGATCATGGACTTCCTGACCAACAGACCCCAGTTTGTTAGGTCAGGCCAGAACTCGTCCACCACCCTGTCACTGAGCACCGGCGCACCACAAGGCTGTGTGCTATCCCCATTCCTCTACTCCCTTTTCACCCATGACTGCAGGCTTGCGTATGGATCCAACTCCATCATCAAGTTTGCAGATGACACCATGGTGATTGGACTCATCAGTAACAACGATGAGTCTGACTACAGGGAAGAGGTGAAGCACCTGGCTGCATGGTGTGCTGACAACAACCTGCTCTTGAACACCAGCAAGACCAAGGAACTCATTGTGGACTTCAGGAAAGAGAAGGGAAACACCCACGACCCCATCCACATCAATGGTATGGCTGTGGAACGTGTCTCCAGCTTCAAATTCTTGGGGACCCACATCTCCGAGGACCTGTCCTGGTCAACCAACACCTCAAGCCTGGTCAAGAAGGCCCACCAGCGCCTCTACTTCCTAAGGACACTAAAGAAAAACCACCTGTCCACTGGCATCCTGAGCAATTTCTACCGCTGTGCGATCGAGAGCATCCTGACTAACTGTTTGACAGTTTGGTATGGAAATTGCTCTGTCGCTGGTTGCAAGGCTCTGCAGCGAGTGGTGAAAACTGATCAGAGAATCACAGGGACTCCACTTCCTGCCATTGAGGATGTCCATAGGAAAAGATGTCTGCGGCGGGCACGCAGCATTCTGAAGGACACCTCTCATCCTGCCAACAAACTGTTTCAACTCCTCCCCTCCAGAAGGTGCTACAAGAGCCTACAGACTAAAACCACCAGGTTCAGGAACAGCTTCTTCCCCACTGCTGTCACACTACTGAACTCTGCCCCCCACTGAACCTCACACTTTGCTGCCATAGCTATGCTGCTATAGCCCTTGGACTGCACATCTGTACATCTGTATATACTTAATACATCTGTACATCTGTATATACTTAATACATCTGTACATAACTGTCTCTATAGCACATCTGTATATACTTAATACATCTGTACATAACTACCTCTATAGCACATCTGTATATTGCCCTTACATTGAATCTCTATAGCACATCTGTATATTACCCTTACTATCTCTTCACCTAACATGTATATTGCTCTTCTGCCTATTTATTATTACTACTCTTATCTGTATATAATCTGCTCTTTACTGCTGTACATACTGCATACTGTATATACTGCACTTGCTGCTCTTTGCACTTCTGATTAGATGCCAAACTGCATTTTGTTACCTGTATTTATACATGTGTAATGACAATAAAGTTGAATCTAATCTAAAATCTAATACACTTCTAGTGATTATGCTAGGCTAACTGCATCAGACAAGGGTAATACAAACACAAAGAGAAGGGTAGTTCTATGCATCTTTCTTACATTACCTAAAAACAAATGAGTTATGAAGGCAGTGTGTTCTGAAATTTCATCTTTATTATTTAGATAAATTCCCCCTTACATTGACTGTAAAGCACTTTGGATATAAATGTGCTAGACAAATAAATGACATGTTTAAAGGCATTTCATGTAATTTTGTTTTTATTGTTACTATTGTAATCACCGTGAACTAAAAAGTGTCCGCTAACTACCATGAACATAAACCTAGCAGATTCTCTTCTTTGTTGACACAGCACTGTCTAGGTCAGTTCTCAACAGATAATCACAACACAGCCTAGTAATGAAATAAATACTTATTATACATTTAGCAACCTTTTTTTGTAATCCAAAGCGACTTAGATTCATCAACTATCAGTTAGTTCAGGGCCAGTCTCCCCTAGAGCAATTTAGGGTTGAGAGCCTTACTGACGGGCACAACAGCGGCAGCTGAGATTCAAACCCACAATTTGCAGGCTACTAGCGGTTCCTTAACCACTATGCTACCACCACCCATATCTTCCATATAGTTAGGAAAAAAGAACTTATATGTAAGTGTGTGTTTTCATAAGTGTATGACAATAGTTTGACAAGAGAATTAGAAAGGTGGGCTTCATACTCATGATTTCAGTTGCGATGTACTCTATAAACCTAGTCATGTCAACATAACGGTATTTGTGATAAATAGAATAGACGTCAAATTCAGAATCAAGAGGATGGCTTTGAACTCTGATAGGGAACCCTACAAAGAAACCAGTAAGATACCAAACTAAAAGGGACCAAATATAGCCAAACTTACATTTACATTCATGCATGTAGCAGACGCTTTTATCCAAAGATCCAAAACATTCAATTGTTCAGGGCCAGTGAACACTTGGAGCACCTTAGGAATAATTGCCTTGCTCAAGGGCACAACAGTTGCAGCCAGGATTTGATCCCACAATTTTTCAGGCAACTTGCATGCTAGCCAGGTTCTTTAACCTCTACGCCACCACCATAGTTCAACACACCACTGATAGCAATAGTACTAGTGATTTAGTGAACATCTATGTTTATAGTTTCAGTTCATTGTGACTGATTTTCAAAAAAGAATCATCTGGTCTAACAATTCACAAGGTGCATAGTATATGTATTTTTTCAGCAACAAAAACATGTTACATTACATCACTTTTCTTTTCTTTGTGGGTGGATCAGATCCAATCTTGTCATCAAGTGCACACACAAAATTCACATATGGTGAATTTGAACACCTTGAGCAACATGAGTATCCGAATCTAGAATTAGAACTAGAACTGGTTGGTGGATCCTCCTCTCTTTTCTCCACAGTCACAAAGGGAAAGAGGTCTTGTGACAGACTGCTGTCAACATCCACACTATGAAGGCAAATTATCTCATCATAATCACCCCTAGTGAAAAAGGACAGAGATCGAGTAGAGGAATCCCAATTGACCTCTAGTTTACTTTGAAAGCCCATGCCCTGTGAAGTACAGCTGACTCTTGGCACGTCAGTAAGAACTTTGTCAATAATATGAAACTGTCTTTGACAATGCCTGTCTTTGCTAATTTTTGTGTTAAGTTCAGAAAACTGTTTGTTTTTCCATTTCAGCCCATAAGTCACACTGGGATGATTTTTAGCACCAATGCCAACACTCCAATCATATTTCTCAGAAAACTGAATTATCCAGTAAAGATCACCTTTTGTACTATTCTGTAAGTAAACCGTTTGGGAGACTGCACTGTGTGAGAGACATGACAGCATCTTACAATCTGAAGACAGAACAAAATATTGCCCTGTGGTCTGAGGGTCAAAGGTCACATCTGTGGGCTCATTTCTGCCCCAGTATTGTTTATCTGGGTCGACCAAGACCAGCAGGTCCCTCTGCAGCTTTCTCACCTTCTCCATAAACTGATGCCCATACTTGAGAAGATTAAAAACAACCTCTTTAGGCTCTGCCTCGTCTTCTAATCCATGGATGAAGTGTACAGCACGGGCCTTCTCCACAGCCTCATGCACCCCAGTGTATCTCTGCAGAAACAGATGAATATCCTCTTCAGACAGAGCTGCATTTATGTTCTGTCGAGCTGTTTGGATGGCTCCAAGACGAGATGCAACAGAGGTTTGCACTTTGGTCAGGCCAGTATTGCGCAGCTCTAAAACTCCCTTCATCAAATGCTCAGTAGATTTCTCAAGGGCCTTACTTTGCTGTGTCTCCCAGCTCTTCAGTGCCCTGCCCTGTTTCTCTCGCTCAGCCAATCCTTTCAGCTCCTCTCTCAGCTTCTCCACCAGCACCTTGTGAGCACTGAGAAGGGTCTTCATGTTGTGCAGGCGGTGCTGGTCTTCAATGGAGCAGGACACACAGACGCAAGTGCGGTCATCCAAGCAGTAGTACTCCAAAAGTTTGCCGTGTTCAGGGCATCGGACAGCTCCAGAGCTCAGGCCCCCGGGTGCTGTGGGTTTGGTCAGGGGATGAGTCTGCAGCAGGACCGGTGTGGTGAGGTGGGCCTGCAGGTGCTGAGCGCACATGGAGATCTCACACTTGAGGCAAGTCTTCAGAGCAGGCATCTGCTTGTCCAGACACATGTCACAGAGGACCGATTGGGACTCCTGCTTAGATCCCTGCTTGATGTTTTGTACTGTAGCCATACTGGTCAGGTGTTATTAGCTGTCTCCTGGTCCTCTGGATTTTTTTCTGAATAGAGAAAAAGCCTTCTTACTTGTACGTTAATGTTGCTCTTCTTTATGTGTCCTTTCTGATTTTTAAAATTATTTATTTTAAATATAAACCAGATATGTAAAGGAGGTTTATTCTTTCTGCCCTTCTTGATCTTGTTGTTGTTGAGTCTTCAAGTCTTTTGCCGTTTCTGTAATTCACCTCCTCTTTTTCTCTTGTGCTTCTGCTTCAGTGGTGAAACTACCCTTCACGCAGTGTACTATATTGTGTTTATCTGCAAGTGGTTTCTATCAGATTTGTCTCTTCTTTTCATAACCAATCAGGATGTGTCCCTGACTGTGTAAAACAATAAAGTTAACAACATTCTATTTAAATTGCTTAATGGCATGTCAATATTTAACTAGGTTATGAAATGTTGAAGAAAGCAGTTGAGAAAATGCTATCCTAAATGGCCTAACTTCACAGGCATGGATATAAAGTGTCGCTATTTGTTGCATTACCAGCATTTGAAATACAACATATCAGTACAATCAAGTACAATCAGTACAATCAATTCACTCGATTGCAGTCTTTCCATCTGGGTCTGGGTCTGGCCGCTTTTGATAGGCATAAATTTACTTCATGGTGGGTGGGCACTTTGTTTGAACATTAAAACCTACTGGTTCTGCCTTCAATGTCTGTTCACTGATTGGATGCTGAAAACATAGCTCTAGAAACCGAAGCTAACCAACCAAAGCTGTAGGCCTACTCCTCTTTGCATGAACATAGTATCGCTATGAGAAGCCTTTTGGGAGCTAACAGAAGCTCTGCTTGATCAGGGGTCTGTATTACTAAGCAAGGTTACTGGTTAACCTGGGTAGCTTTGGGAGTTACCACTGATCTCTAAAAGAACCTTCCCTTGAGCATCAGTTGTTTCTGAAATTACGTTGTTTTTAGATCAGCGGTTACTCCAGAAGTTACCCAGTTTAGCCAGTAACCTGTCTTCATAGTATACCCCCCAGGTCTTCAAAATCAGCCTATATAAGCCTATGAACACAGTTTTTCAACTCAAGGGCTCAGTCACAGCCACCACTTTCATCCGTCACCTTGCAACTGAACACCATCTTCAGTGACAGTTACATTACATGCTCATTTACAACCACATTTGATTTGTAACTCTGTTTTGGCCAAAGGAAAACAGAGTTACAGGAAACTGGAGCACTGATTCTGAACACCCAAAAAATGGGAATTTAGGTTGACATTTAAGTCTAGAATAGAATAGAATTCGGCCTATCAACTGACCATATTGATAAGTATTTGATGCATTTTATTTCTTGCTCACATAGCTCTCCAAACAAATTTGGAAGGAATATTATATCCACCTCTACAACTGAGATCCCTATAGTATACTAAAGGAAGAACGAAAGGTGATTAAAATAACTCCCAGGTCTACCTTGGTGATGGATGGGCTATCATACACATTATAACTTGAAAAATAACATTGTCCCACAAACTTCACTTAAAATCAAACTAAATTAATTAATTACAATAGGAGTAAATGATATGCATAATGATTTAGGACTACCATAAAGAGAATTTCTTTGGACTGTGTTTGGGAACATCATCGATGACATGTCAAAGGAGGCGGTTCTCTCCATAGACGGTCCATGTGAGCTTGTGTTTACGACACGGTCGCAAAACTCTTATCGTAGGGAGATTTGCTGCTGATCAAATTAAACATCATTGTCAGTGTTTGTATGGAAACGTTCAAAACTTTCGTCCTCGGTGGCAGTGACACATCCCAGAACAAAGGACGGATGAGAAACGAATGCATTCAAAAAAGGTCTTTAGTGACTCTTTCGAGAGAGAAAACAATGGCGTTAAAAATAACCAATTTGTTCTGGTTGGCAAGCAAGCAAGCCAGTGGATAACATAGCATGCATCGACATTGTTGAACAGACTACCTCTTTGTCAGTAGGTTTCGACACCGATGTATCCACTGGATCTGAGTGCTGACCTAAATAGGAGTAATTCTTTGATTAAAATGAGTCATGAGTTTTTGTTTGAACATCGATAAACTAACTTGCAATTAACAATTATTTTTCATAGCGCTCCCTAACTTATCTTCCTAGCGGTATTTTGTGCGTTGTGTGTGTTGCAAGGGAAGTTTCTTGCGAAGATAACTAAAGTGGTCCGGCCAAGACGTTTGCACACTTTCTCAAGCTATCGTGTCCTTTGTATGTGCCCAACATGATGGTGTCGCAAGGAACCTCATATTGTAGCTAGCACATGCATTATTAGTCCAGGACCAAATTTTGAAAAACCATAACCGTCAAAATCACGTGCCTCTATAGTCTCTCCAGTGACGTGGGGCGGCAGGGGACATGGAAGGCCAGGAGCAGGAGAGAAGGTTCGCTGGTATGGAAAGAATGAACGATGACAAGAAGAGTCTGGAGGACGTGCGCTGTTGCCACATCTGTAGCTTCACAGCAGAAGATGTTGGTAGCCTCAGCGTTCACCTGGGCTCAGCCCATCCCACCACAGTCCAGCCTCACCTGAGTCGCAGGTGTTGTCGGGAATTTCTGTAGAAACAAGTAATATATGTATGTGTGCATATAGACATAGGATAGAGCATGTAACAGAGTGTTGTGCTATTAAAAGAAAGTGTAACTGCCAGCAAGAAAGTAGTATGCTGACTGGTAGATTCCTTTCTGAAAACTGTGTTGAAACCATGTTTAGAGCCTCATCGTAAAAGGACAGAAACTAAGGCCTTGCATAGGATTGGCTCAATGCCAGCTACATCATCTACCAGTAGGAATACTTAAGTTAGACAGAAAAGGTGTAAGGCTAGAATGGGTGAGGATTATCACTGTTATTACCATTCTCCCGGTGAACGCAATAAAGACTTGTTGAACAAGACAAACTTCTCTGTATATTTTTGGGTTTTTCCAAGAAACTTTTCCACAGTGTACGAGCAGTGAGGAGCACGGACACAGTCAAGGCAAAGAGGTGGTGGAGGAGAGCAAATCTTTGTCAGCCTGTTTGTCTGGAGAGATGAGTCCGAAGACTAATAGAGAACTGGATGCTGCTGGAGAGGTGAGAGCTGTATGGATGTCTGTGTTCAAAAGAACTTTCACTCTTATTACACAGTGCACTATGTAACCTTTAGGTAACAAGTGCAGGTTTTGAACGCAGCCTGTTTGATTATACCTCTGCTTAATTACTGTTCAAATAAACCTCTTCTGAATCAGTAACATGGTAAGGCTGTCAAGCGTTTGATCGCTTGATAATGGATAGTATCTCAATTAAGATTTTCTTCTTCTCCAGGACTTTGAAGATAGGAACAGAAGGAGAGATTCCGTAGAACCCACTCCACCTAAATTGTCTCTTTGGGGCGTGACATATTTACCCCCTGCCCGTCTTGTCAACACTGTTTTGTCCTATTAAATGTGTTGTTTGTTACATGTATTTGTGTTGGCTGGCTCTCAATGTTTTTGTTGTCTTTCTGTTTTTGTTCTTGTTAATGCATGGCAGGTGCATGAGTGTGGGTTCTGGTGAGCGTGTGAGTGTCTGTATATTTATCATGCTTGTGTGTCCAGAAAAGGAGTGAGTGTATGGTAATGTATCTCTAGAGAGTGACTTTATTAGTATCGGTGCTTCCTGCTTGACTTGCTTTCTTTCTGCTGCTAGACAAGAGCTGTGGGCCGTGGGCTGGTGCACTTGATGTTTCTTTGGATTGATGTCTTCACGTGTGGTGTGCATCTCCCAGGCCCTGTCCCCTTTGTCAGCCTATCCGTACCCCCCTCATAATTAGGACAGGTTATGGTGAACAATCAACTGTTTAAAAAGTGTCACCAAAAACAGTGTTGGTGTCGCTGTAACCTATGTCATCCCGTACAGTCCGCACAGCTCACACCCGCAACCTCGGACCAGGAGTAGAGTGCCCTAGCCAGTCAACCAAAAAACCCAGGCTCCCAGTCCACTGACTTGGAGGCTCTTGAGTTGTCAGGAGGGATCCTCTATACGTACAGTTTAGACAGGCTCATAGCATGCAAGCTATTTTGGTCTCCAGGGATATCTTCACCCCTTATGCTTAATTAATAAAGTCATTATGTTAAAGAAGGAATTTAGTGTCACCTAGTGGCCAACGTTCTAATAATAAATGACCTGGGACCCAGCAGCAGAAATTCAACAGACAGCCAAAATTAGATACAAAAAATACACTATTTAAATTGTCCACTAAATGCAAATCTCTAAAGTCTTGTAGCCAGAGAGCAAGGCTTAATGGTGGGGATGGCTCTTCAACATGGGGATGGCATTTCAACAAGGGCGGACTGAGAGCCTGGGCTTCTGGATGCAAAGGTGAACACAAGCACAAACACTAAGGCACGGTAGGACAACACAAGTGTCAATAACGGGACTCACACCAGACGGTAAAACAATTTTGTTTCTTTGCAGAGTAGTAGCGTGCGCTGAACTTGGAATGGCAGCAGGAGTGGCAGCCAGGCAAGTGGTGTCTTCCAATCCGGCCAACCTGTCTCCTTGCGCAAACTGGCTTTTCTACCCCTCAACAAACAAATAAAATCCAATACAAAAGTGATACAAACACCCAGTAAAAAAACACTATGATATGTTCTCACATAATAAATAGTAAATCACATGTAATGCACTGCACACAGCAATCCCTAATTGCTCATCTAAAAACACTGGGTCCACCTGTGACAGGAATAAAGGAATTCAGACTGTGAACATGTATGAACTGTACGTATGTGTGTTGACATGTATGTATAACTCATAGAAGCAAACCTGTAAGACTTGCGATTCAAAAGATGTGTCTGAGAGTATGAATGGAAATTAATTTTCTTTGGGATGGTACATGCAACAATGATAGCTAGGCTGGAGCACCAGGATAGCGACATTACATACACATTCACAATCCCAAAGTCATTTGTAACTCATTTACTGGAGCACTGATTTTGAACACCAAAAATGGGAATTTAAATTTAGATAAGTCATAGTTTTTAGCCTATCTACTATATCCATTATCCAGATATTACCTATTGGACTGAATATAAGACGACCCCTCCTTTTCCAGACTAATTTTTTGGGGAAAAAAAATGCAGAACAAATTTAGCATTTTACAGAAAAATATTTTATTTGAAAATGCTGTGAATACTCATTAGAAAGCATTTTTCTTGGCAAATTCTTCACAGAAAATCATGACAAAGGAAAGACGATACATTCTTGATCACATATCAATGCAACAAAATTATGAATGTGATAATCTTTAAGATAAGAATTTTATATGGGGCGGGTGGCATGGTTGATCCAGGCACAAGAATCTAACAGTTACACTGTTCAGACAAATCGTCTCATCATTATCACCCCTTGATTACATTCTTGATCACATATCCACGCAACAAAAATATAAATGTGATATTCTTTATGATAAGAATTTTATATTATGAGACTATATGAATACATATGATTAATGAGGAAAAGTTTACTCCTCTGAGTGTGGCAGCTGTTAATGGCCTGCCCATTACCAAATGAGGGCTATTCATATGATAAGTTCACGGTAAATTGTCAGTTGCTATTGGGTTACCAACACAAACAACTCCATATGTTCATATCCAGCTATGTGGCATGTTCCTTGCTCAGAAGCCAGCTGGGAATGAGCTCAATACTGATTGGAAGCGGCTTGTGATGGCAACTGGGCCTGTGCAATTATGTATACGGAAAAGCAAACAAAATCCAAACCAAACAAAAAATATTTTGTCCATCAATTGAACAATGCACTGGATATTTTGCAGAGGTAAACTGACTTAGCAATTGGATAACCTACAGTGAAAGAGAACATATTATAAACCTTCATCTTATGTAAACTCTTGGATTTTGGCAAACTTTTGGAAGTAGGTTGCATGTGACTCCACAGGCCATTGACAGTGACAAGGGGGAGGGGTGAGTTACAGATGTGACACATCTATCTGATCAATATGGATTGGAAAGAGCTACTGGCCTTAGAGAAAACCAAGTTAGTCAGAAGTTTTTACAATTAGTATTGAAACCACATAAAATTTCTGAATTCTGTACTTACTTCCTGTTGTGTCATAGCAGCAAAAATGGCTACCTGGTCTTGCGCTCCTCATCTATCTTGACAATTTTTGACTAATTTACTATTTACATACTTTCTTTTTACACCAAAAGTAGCCATTATCTTTGGTATAACAGAGACACATTACTGGGCATAAAAGACTCACTGACCACTTGTGTAGAGCCAGAGTTTCTTTACTGGGATTCCCTGTTTACTTGGGATACACCGTTTTTTCCCACATACACACACACACACACACACACACACACACACACACTCTGTTAACACTTAACATACGATTTATTTATTATTTATTTTTGAGGAGCAAAAACACAAGAATTTTACTCTCTTATACTAGTACAATGAGATATAATAAACAAGATTTTTACTCTCTTATACTAGTATAATGAGATGTAATAAAGACTATCTTGAATCTTGAATCTACTTTTATGAAGCCAATACTCATGTTTACAAAGTTCAGACTTGAAAAAATTTGTCGAGGAGGATCTTTTCGCAAGGTTTGAAGACCTCTGAAAACAGGTTTTTGTCAATTTATCAATTTTTTTTATATTCAATTTCAATAAAATGTAATGTAATTCATCTCATTCCCTTTACTCTCATATTATTATTGTCAGAATATAACCATATGTGTTACTTTTTCATAGATGGTTTTAGTTGTTTTAGATACTTCAAAAAATGTCAAGGTTTAGCAGACTGCCCCAAAGTGTCTGACATGCCCCGGACCTTAGACTGTTTGACCTCGACTGTAGACAGCCAAGAGATTGTCATCATCTAGACTACACACGAAATTAACATGCTGGGAGCTCTGATTGACTGACTGATTTTGTGCATTTACATATAAATTTCGAGGAAGTGGAGAGGGATTACAAGTAGATTGAACAGGTTTTTTCTCCAGAGTGACAAAGGGGCGGAATTCATACCTGGAGAAGAAGTCAACAGTTACACTGTGCAGACAAATCATCTCATCATAGTCACCCCTTGTGAAAAAGGAGAGGGTGTGAGAGGTGCAATCCCACTGGACCTGCAGTTTATGTTGAAAAGCTGTGACTTGTGGAGTAAAGCTTGATTTTGTTGGGTACTCAATAACTTTGTTTAATCGAGAAAAGTTTGAGCGGACATTAGAAGAATGATGCCTACTGTAGCCACCCATCTTTCCTCTAACAGATTCATTTAACTCTGTGTTGAATGCTATGATTTTTTCATTCTTCCACTCCAGCCCATACAATGGTCTCGTCATATTGTAAGTAGTGCAAGTAACATTTCCCTCACCAATTCCAATACACCAGTCATATTGATCAGAAAACTGAATTCCCCAGCACAAATCTTCTCTCAAGTCATTTTGTAAAAAAACACTTTGGGGGACACGTAGTTGTGCGGGCGAGCGACAAAACAACATTTTAAAATCTGACGACACGAGAAAATGTTCCCCTAATGTCTTAGGGTCAAAGGTCACATTTGTAGGTTTTGTCACACCCCAATACTGGTTATGCGGGTCGACTAAGACCAGGAGGTCTCTCTGCAGCTTTTTTACCTTTTTAATAGCGTCATAACCATACTTGAAGAGGTCAGATACAACCTTTTCAGGCTCTGCATTCTTTTCCAACCCATGGATGAAGTCTACAGCTTGTGTTCCCTCCAATGCCTCATGGACCTTTGCGTATCTCTGCAGAAACAGATGGGTATCTTCTTCAGACAGGGCTGCTTGTATGTTTTGCCGAGCAGTTTGGATGACTCCAAGACGAGCTGCCACTGAGTTCTGCACTTTGGTCAGGCCAATATCACACAACACTGACACTCCCTTCACCAGCTGCTTGCCAGACTCCTGAAGGGCCTCTGTTTGTTCTGTCTCCCAGCTCTTTAGAGCCTTGCCCTGTTTCTCTCGCTCGGCCAACCCTTTCAGCTCCTCTCTCAGCTTCTCCACCAGCACCTTGTGAGCGCTAGGAAAGGTCTTCATGTTGTGCAGGCGGTGCTGGTCCTCGATGGAGCAGGACACGCAGACACAGGTGCGGTCGTCCAAGCAGTAGTACTCCAGGAGTTTGCTGTGTTCAGGGCATCGGACAGCTCCAGAGCTCAGGCCACCGGGTGCAATGGGCTTGGTTAGGGGATGAGTTTGCAACAGGACCGGTGTGGTGAGGTGGGTCTGTAGGTGCTGAGCGCACATGGAGATCTCACACTTGAGGCAAGTCTTCAGGGCAGGTGTCTGCTCATCCAGACATATGTCACAGAGGACCGATTGGAACTCCTGCTTAGATTCCTGCTTGATGTTTTGTGCTTTAGCCATACTGGCCAGGCTGCCTCCTGGTCCTCTGGATTTTCTTTTGAAAAGATACAACAGCCTTCTTACTTGTCACACTTTAATGTTTCTCTTCTTTATGTGTCCTTTCTGATTTTTCAATACTATTTTCTTAGTGATACTTTTAGCACAGCTTTTTATAAGTGTCCTATCAGAATTCTCTTTCACTCTAGAACAGGGAGTAAAGGAGGTACATTTTCCGTCCTTTTAGGAAAATTCAGGCGTTTTTCTTCTTTTTGCCTTTGTGGATTTGGTCTTCCGCCGTTTTGTTTGCTTTCTGGAAATCTCCTCCTGGTCCTCTTGTATCTTTTCCTCTCTGCCCTAGTGGTGAGAATGGCTGGGTTGGGTTGCGTTGGCAAATGACTTTCACATAGACTGAGTGTTAATTATTACTGTGGTAATCTGCATTGATCTCTATAAATCTCTGTCTTTCTTTCTGCAACCAATCAGGCTGTATATGACTGTGACTATGCATCAGTGGAGAGAACCATAAAGTTAACTACACTCTGGTCAAGCTGTTAATACTTAACCATGGAATACGCAATTTGTTTAAAGTAATGGTTGAACTGGTAGGATTATTATGGATTATATCAAGTTATTTCCTCAAAGTGTATTATTGTATATTAAAGTGTTATGGTTGCATGATGCATCACAACCTGTATCTAAAATGCTATTGATGACAATAAAGCATGATTAACCTACATTTATGAGGGGCTGTTCAACACATCTTCACATATATTTTCACTCTCATACACATATACATATATAGATATACATACATTCAAGTGAGAGGAGAATATATGTATGTAAGAGTTAAAATACGCCTATATGAGAGGAGAATGTATGTATGTGAGAGGGCCAGAATGAATAATGTCCTGAACAGCCCCTCATATACATTTGTCTGGTTTTGATATACATTTCTTACTGTGGTGTTGTTCTCCACCTTTGCTGAGCTCACCAATCATTTTGTTCAACTGCCAAATTTAGAATGATTAGGCCTATATTAGTCTAAACCTAGAATACCTCTTTAAAGCAAACATATTGTACAAACCTTACAGCTTCTACATAACATAGTTTACAAACCCTACATGTTATGGATCCTATGGGATGCCTGAATTTCCTACAAGATAAATAAAGGAGGCCTATCTCTTTATCCATCTATCTTGCATATTTTTGATGCATTTCATTTCTTGCTCATATAGCTCTCCTAACAAATTTGGAAGCAATATTAAACCCACCCCTACAACTGAGAGCCCTATAGTAGGCTATACTAAAGGAAGAATGAAAGGTGATTAAAATACCTCCCAGGCCTACCTGTGTGATGGATGGGCTATCATACACAGTATAGCTTGAAAAATAACATTGTCCCACAAAGTCCACTTAAACTAAATTAATTAGTACAACAGGAGAAAAAGATGTGCATAATGATTTAGGCCTACCATGAAGAGAATTTCTTTGGACTGCGTTTGAGAACATCATCGATGACATGCCAAAGGAGGCGGTTCTCTCGATGGGCGGTCCATGTGAGCTTGTGTTTACGACACGGTCGCAAAACTCTTATCGTAGGGAGATTTGCTGCTGATCAAATTAAACATCATTGTCAGTGTTTGTATGGAAACGTTCAAAACTTTCGTCTTCGGCGGCAGTGACAAATCCCAGAACAAAGGACGGATGACAAACGAATGCATTCGAAAAAGGTCTTCAGTGACTTTTTCGAGAGAGAGCACAATGGCGTTAAAAATAACCAATTTGTTCTGGTTGGCAAGCAAGCAAGCCAGTGGATAACGTAGCATGCATCGACATTGTTGAACAGACTACCTTTTTGTCAGCAGGTTTCGACACCGAGGTATCCACTGGATCTGAGTTCTGACCTAAACAGGAGTAATTCTTTGATTAAAATGAGTCATGAGTTTTTGTTTTAACATCGATAAACTAACTTGCTAGATTAACAGTTATTTTTCATAGCTCTCCCTAACTTATCTTCCTAGCGGTATTTTGTGCGTTGTGTGTGTTGCAAGGGAAGTTTCTTGCGAAAATAACGAAAATGGTCCAGCCAAGGCGTTTGCACACTTTCTCAAGCTATCGTGTCCTTTGTATGTGCCCAACATGATGGTGTCGCAAGGAACCTCATATTGTAGCTAGCACATGCATTATTAGTCCAGGACCAAATTTTGAAAAACGATAACCGTCAAAATCACGTGCCTCTATAGTCTCTCCAGTGACGTGGGGCGGCAGGGCACATGGAAGGCCAGGAGCAGGAGAGAAGGTTCGCTGATATGGAAAGAATGAACGATGACAAGAAGAGTCTGGAGGACGTCCGCTGTTGCCACATCTGTGGCTTCACAGCACAAGATGTTGGTAGCCTCAGTGTTCACCTGGGCTCAGCCCATCCCACCACAGTCCAGCCTCACCTGAGTCGCAGGTGTACGAGCAGTGAGGAGCACGGACACAGTCAAGGCAAAGAGGTGGTGGAGGAGAGCAAATCTTTGTCAGCCTGTTTGTCTGGAGAGATGAGTCCGAAGACTAATAGAGAACTGGATGCTGCTGGAGAGGTGAGAGCTGTATGGATGTCTGTGTTCAAAAGAACTTTCACTCTTACTACGCAGTGCACTATGTAACCTTTAGGTAAAAAGTGCAGGTTTTGAACGCAGCCTGTTTGATTATACCTCTGCTTAATTACTGTTCAAATAAACCTCTTCTTAATCAGTAACATGGTAAGGATGTCAAGCGTTTGATCGCTTGATAACGGATAGTATCTCAATTAAGATTTTCTTCTTCTCCAGGACTTTGAAGATAGGAACAGAAGGAGAGATTCCGTAGAACCCACTTCACCTAATGACGTCACCAAAGCTCAAAAAGAACAGATGCCTCAAAGGTCTGTGGCAACTTCATCCCAAAGAACACCCCCGCCTTTTCCACCTGAGAAGACCCAGGACACAACACTGCCCTCCTGCCCCGCCACACCTGTCACGGCCACCAGCGGCCTCAACCGGCCACACGTGGTGTGCCTGCCTCAGGTAGCCGAGCGGCTCAAGCTGGCGTGGCAGCGGTCAGACCCCGTGCACGAGTTGGACGGCCAGCGGACACTGGTGGAGGCCTTCAACGCCTTCCCTTACCCCACTTCCCAGGAGACCGGGGCCCTGGCGCGCCAGTGCGCCCTCCCCGTGGACGATGTCAAGACCTGGTTCATGATGCAGCGTGTGCGCTACGGCATCAGCTGGGCCGAGGAGGACATCCGGGAGACGCGCCACAAGCTGCACACGCTCCAGAGCCCGCCGGGGTCGAGGAGCAAAGAGGTGGAAGTGGCAGCGGACGCAGATGTAGACGCGTCCCCGCCAGCAAGGGCCGCTGAGGAGGAAATGGCGGTGACGACGACGGCAGAAACATTGATGGATGTCGATGACCAATTTGTTTACGATTACGATGATGATGACGACGGCGAGGAAGAGGAAATGATGCGTGCCTTTGGTGCAAGTGAGGGTATGATCGCTGAGCGCAAGCGGGACTATATGCCAGCAGCTCTCTGGTCGGCACCTCCTCTCTCCCAGCTGGAGCCGCTTCCAAACTCCGGCTGCCTTCCGAGGCCAGCGGGGGATGAGCCCCACCGTTTCCACCAACACCGGTCCACCCCGCTGGGGGTTCTCGCCAGCGCTCGCCCACCGACTGGCCTTCCTTTTTCATTTGCCGGCCAACCGGGGGGGCGCATGCGCTCCAAGAAGTCCCGTGCTCAGCTGATGATTCTCCGGCGAAGCTTTGTGGTCAGTAATTGGCCGTCGGAAGCTGAGCTGCAGAGACTGCAGAGCGTCACAGGCCTGGGCCGCCACGAGATCCGCAAGTGGTTCGCCGACAGCCGCTACCAGCTTCGCCGGAGTGGCGGCGACCAGAGGACGACCCACAGAGGAGGCACCCAAGCGCTCGCGGCAGGGCAAGAATGGAGATTGCCCCCTCCGGATGCTCTCCCCCCCAGGACTTCTCTCCGTGATGGCCAGCTGCCCACCGCCTCTGGCCCTGGTCCTGCTGAGGTCCAAGTGGTCATAAAACAAGAGGACCCCAAGGATGTCTTACGAACCTTTATCCGGACTAAAGACGAGCACGCCAAACTAGCTGCAGGGGAGCAGGCCGCTCCAAGCCTCAACGGACACTCTGAGGCCTCGCCGGTCTCCTCTGCGGCCTCTGTCATCCCCTCCGTGTCGACGTCGCCTTCCCTGGTGTCGTACCAGCTGTCTGGCTACCCAGGGAGCATGCAGGGTGGCATGCCTGGCATACCCATTCCCGAGCTGCACCAACACCAGCGCCTGCGCAAGAAGACCTCGGAGCAGACGGAGGTTCTGCGTCAGACCTTCCTGCGCTGCCAGTGGCCTACGGCGGAGGACTACAGCCGTCTGGAACAGATGACGGGCCTGCCGCGCACGCAGATCATCCACTGGTTCGGCGACACGCGCTACTCGTTCAAGCACGCACGCTTGCGTTGGATCGGGCCCGAAGAGCGGCGCGACATAGCCACGCGTCTGGAGATGGACGCACACCGCGCTTGGCTGGTGCGTAGGCACAAGCAGTGGCCAACCCTGGGCCTTGAAGGACCGCCGCAGCCCAGCCCCGGCAACTGGATGGACGCCAGCAACAGCTCCAATAGCTCTGTGCAGACACTGGACGGGATGGCGGGTGGAGACTTTGACCGATGGTATGAGATGTGGGATGGAGCTGTTCCGGGACCAGGCAGGAACACCGCTGGGGGTGGCGGTGGTGGGGGCAGTGGGGGCAGTGGACTCTAAAGTTTCACACTGACCCAAAATGCAAGATTGTGGCTGAATCCCAGTGTCCATCATAAGCCCCTATGCCCTGGACCTTCATAACTCATAGTTTGGAGTACATCCATATAGTTTGGATTTTGAGTTCCAACTTCCAACCATAGCTCTGTTGTCGAAACTTTCTGAGTGTTGTCAGTAGAAAGAAAAATGAGAATTTGGTACCAAATAGCTCAAAGAGTCTACAAGCTCACATTCAGTGTAGTTTCCCCATAGCCCCATTCAGTTAGTGTAAGCTACAGGTTCACTATTCAGTCTACACTGTATCAAATTCTTCTTACTGCCAGCCCTCGGTGACTTTGTACAGCAGGGCTATGGTTGGAAGTACTCTGGACATATGGCATGAATTGGTATAAATCAACTGCACGATTGTCTGATTCATGCCAGTTAAAAACACTTTGAGGGGTTCAGGGTTTAGGGTTTAAAGGGGCATATTCAGCCACTGTCTGTTTCTTATGCTGTCTTTCTTTTTACATTATCAGGAAATCATTTCTACATGTGGGATTGCCTTATAATTGCAGATTAGATTTTTAAAAATGCTATGTATGCATTTCACAACATCTTTTTTTGGTGTTTTGATTTTTAGGTGTGAGCTGCATTTCCACATTCAGGCCAGTGTTAGCCAGGGAGATATTCCAAGTAGGTGGTTAGTAGGTGATAAGCCAGGGTAAGTTATGCTAGACAAAGTGGTAAACCTCCTAATAGAGTTGCCTGCTTGCTTTGTTTAGTTAAGGGAATGAAGATTCTAGGCTCTTCTATTGTCTGGTTTACCTCTATCTCTAGCTTATAGTAGTAACATCACAGCAGTAATGTCACCAATTAACACATCGGGTGACCCCAGATCATTTCTCACACCCATCATTGCGAGTCTGTGACACTTTTGATAAAAGCCTCTGGTAAATATCAGTCAGCTTTAACTTTTAACTTTAAGTCCAGTGCTCTCTAGTTTAAATAATAGGCTTAATTTATGATACACACTGTTACAGTTATACTGTCACAAACTTACAAATGTAAGTGTTACAAGCACTGAATAGATTGTTACAACCAGTTTGTATCCCCTATCTGATTGGTGTATCATTGCACATTTACCTCAGTTCAAATATTTTAAATATTGGACTTGTGACTCTTGAAGTCTGTTTTCATTATATTGTAATGGTTGGTTAGATAGTGGTTTCATTGCACCGAACTGACACATTCTAATCTGGATTTTGAATTCAAAACTTTCTAGGTCTTTCTAGGTAATTCCTGCTTGGCCCAAAGGGTTAATCAATGAAATAAAAGCCATGTGTCAAGCCATTGTCCCTAAGGAAGTCTTGAGGAAGCACAGTGAAAGCTTTCGAGTGATAATGGTAATGATACACTACAACTACAACTGGATGTGGCATGTGCTGACATGCCTTTGTTTGGCCTGAAAGTGGAAACTGCTGCTGAGTTTGAAGCGTAGGTAGAAACATGTGCTTTAATTAAACCAAGCACATGTATTTGCTTAAAGGTACAGTCCACAATTTGGGTTGGTATTTGTACTCGTCGTTCATGACTTTACGCCTCTCCTCACCCACTCATGCACCTGAAGCAATGTGTTCATGTGTGTAGAATAATGTGTTGTTCAGACTTAAACCACTTTGTCTCTGCATACAAACAGAATGGACTGCTGAAAGGCTTTGAGAAACAGTTTGCTGAATTTGACAAAAATTGTATTGGATTAGAAATTGTCGGCCGCGCCTTGAAGTGTCTTTTAAGCGAGCATGCGAGCAACAACAACTTGCCTTGGTATGAAATATCCTGCAGGAAGTAGCTGCAAGAATTTTTAATATGGAATATTTATTAGGTCTTATGTTGTGCTAATGTACTTATCCTGTTACCCAGATGCTTTGAATTTGAAACATGCTAAGCATCCAGGTGTATGTTTAGTAAAAATTCCTTTGTTTTTATGGGATGCGAGTGAGGCATTCTGCTCTGCATCTCGTATGTTTTTCTTTTTTCTTTTCCTACACTCCAAAGAGGCCAGTGTACCAAGGTTGGCCATGAATTAGAAGTGGTAGAGATATTTGGTGGCTTTCCGTCAGTCACATATTGGCCTTACAGACCAAGCTTACTGAGTGTATGACACTAAACTGAATTGTTCATTATACTGTGGCATGTCGTAAATTTCTTATTGTTTGTTAGCATATACCACAGCCATGCTGAAATGCTTGGATGTTTGTGGGAATGATCAATGACCTTGATCCATTAATCAAATTGATAGGTTTTTAATAGCTAAGCCTGTCTAAACGCATGTTTTAGGCAGGGTTTGAAGGAGAAAGCTAAAATTGCATTAGATGAGGTTTGGAAGAAAAGGTTAATATGTGTTACATGTTGTTATTATAATTTTTTTTGCATTGTTTTTTGACTTTAAAGTCACGGTTGGAGTTGTCTATTTTTAGTGTCTGAAGTGAATGCCATTGAGTTGTGTGTGTCTCCCCATATTATTTACACTCTCACTCCATTGCTGTTGAAGCTCTGTTACCTTCACGTTCATTTGGGTAACTGTTTACTTGAATATCTCTCTCAAGGCTAGATTCCAGACCTCTGCTGCAAGCTGCTTCACAAAAAAAAAAAACCTTACTGAAAACTTCTTGCGCCCAAAGCTTGTGAAAGCAATACTTTACTTTTGATCCATTTGTCTGAGCAGAATGTTTGACAGGTAAATGGGGTTAAAAGACAATAGTTTCAGAAAGGATTCATTTGTTGTTATTGCTGTGTCTCGGGCATTTCATTTTAAGAAAAGGATACAGTGTCAATAGCCTTTGGATTTCCGCTGGATCACTCCATTGAAAACTGTAAAGGTAGAATCATATGAACACTAATAAAATCTGGAGGAGGGTTACAAGGAGAACAACATATAGCCTAGCATTCAAGCTTTTGTTTGAATGTTGATGATTGCCATGTTGCCACTGCTGGCCTATTATTTTAGAGCCCATATGTCCTTCTGAAGAGTGTTTGGTAGTAGACATTTCATTGCATTTTACTGTCGTCACTGATTTTAGCTGATCAATAAACCACAGAAATCTCTAAGCTTTAACTACCAGACACCTCCCTCGCCTTTCTATGTGTAAAACCACCCCAGATTTATAGCAGTTTTCAGCCAAGAATCTCCTCTGTCCAGAGAAAGACCTTAATGTTTTTTTTTGTTTAGTTCATTTATGTGTTTGTGTGTGCTAATTTTATGTGGTCTCTTTTGAAACAGGCCACAGAAGACCATTTCTGATTGTGTGCAATCCTCTTAGTCTGTTGTGGTGTGGTGTTTTGAAATCACAGCATTACCTAATTTTATGTGTGTCAAAATCATTCAGCTTTTCTTGTTTGTAATATAGAATTGTTCTGAGGCACCTGATACTGGGAAAGACTCTTAGTGAATGCAGAATGAGTATTTGGTCTTCCGTTTGTTTCTGTCATCTGTGTAAGATTCCATCCCTGCCATTTTCAGTATCAACAGAACACACACACACATACACCCATGACTGTAAAGATGAATAACCAAGGTAGTTCTTTTTTTATCGCAGCTGATTTGGTTCACACCTTAAACACCATATATATTCATAGTGTGTCTTAAAGGTTATATTTAGTTTTAATAACGGTATTGTATTATTGTCCTAATTTAATAACATTAAATTACAAATGGAAATGCAAATTGCAATCTGTCATAATGTATTATTTCACAAAGAACTCAAAGCCATTACAAGTCTTTTTTTTTTTTTACATAACATGTTTTATAGCCTACATATATATATATAGTATACTACATCCTTGTCATTTATACTGTTATGACTTAGCATCCAAATTAAACTTTGAATGCTGTTATCATTTACCCTAATATTAATTTTTATATATTTTGTTGAATTACAGAATCCAGTCATACATCCATTTAGAGCTTGATTGTAAAAACAAGAGGCAACATGTTTTACCACATCATATAATACAGTGGTGTGCTTTGTAGTGAGTTTATGGAGACATTGGAAAACAAAAGCTACTGAAGCGTTCTTAGCATCTGGAACATTTCCCTTTTCTTCAGGAGGATGTTGTCAGTTAATCTAATAGAGGCTTAGGGTTGCTTGCTCGGCTTTTTCATCACTGACTGTGTGAAGTTCCACTACAGTATCAGTAGACTAGTGGGGGAAAAACACCACCTATTGAATCTTTAGAATCCAAACAGAGCAGTAGACATGGCATGTGATTCATGCTGGGGTAATGCCAGATAGTGGGCTGGTTTGACATGACTGGCAGGCTGGCTGGCTGGCTAACTCAAAGTTGCTTTTTTCATTACACAAATGGCCATGACATAGAGAGCATCATAGACTTTTGCCCAATGAAAAAGCTTCACTGTTCCCCAGTCTGGGAGTATTCCTGGGTAAGTTAAACTACAGGAAGTGGAGCCTGCAGGTTTTGTTTAGTTAAAGAATGAGAACTCCAGGCTCTTCTATTATCAGGTTTACTGCTATCTCCAGCTTAACAGATTTTCCACTTAACCACCTACTTGGAATAACCCCCCCCCAACCAGGCAGCCAGCCATCTCAAACAAGCCCAGTGATTGGTGCCAGGCAGTCAAGGCGGGGGCTGGAATATGCCATAGTCACATGGGTGAGGGTGGGGAGGTATTAGTTCCATTGTGCTCTGTAGGTGACGGGCTCCCGCTGGTTCTGGAGCATATCTGCCCCCTCAATGAGACGCTTCACCAAGGAGGCACACGAGATAAGCACATGACCTGCTGTCTGGAGAAGCAGAGAAGCCATTCGCAGGGTCTCTCTGAAGAGAAAAAAAGAATAAATTAACTTGAAGTCAAAGTAAACTCACACCTTTTTGAGGCCTTCACCTCAACTAGAGAGAACATTCAGCAAAACAAAGAAAGCAACGTCGCTAAAGACCCTGATGAAGGCTAGGACCGAAACGTTGAAATAAGCAGGTGTTCTTTTGCCACGTCTTTTGTTTCTTTGAAAAAAAAAAAATAGTACCCATTCAGACAACTTCACCATAATGGGTCATAATAATCCCAGAATGATGATGATGTAAGAAAGTGTAGCAGTAAATGTCAACCAGTGATATACCATGTGAAAGTATATAATATATACTGCTGGTACAGTATTTGCCAATAAAGTCATCCATCATTCTGTCATCCACAGAATCTTGGAATCTCACCTCAGAATCTTCTTGGGCCCTAGGAACTGGAAGTCTGCTCCAACTGAGTACAAGCCTTGGAATGTGGCCTTGACGCTGAGTGAGCCGAACATGTCCTGAGGGCTGATGCGGTAGAAGTCCAGAATGACGCGGGCAATGTCCTGCCCTTTCCTGGGTTTGGAGTCTGATGGTTTGACGCAATTGTTCCTTGGAAGAGTCTGAAAAGTGGAGTTGCTTTCTGTTAGCACAACATCTAGAAGATGGCCAAATAACCCCAATTCCACAGGCGTTAAATCATAAATACAAAATTATTGTGTGTATCTACCAGGTTTTATCCAATTCATGTGGTGTAACACATGATTACACATAGGGATTTCCTTATGGACCACATCAAGTGGGACAGATTATCCCAAATATATATAACAATAGAAACAACATATACTGTTAATTTTGAGGAATGCACATTCCATATGATATGTTTTTTTTGTCTGGTTATATTCTAATATAACCTGACAGATGATATATTAATATACAGATATATTAATATTCATTGCTTGATGACACAATAGATTACATATGATATAGATTTTAGAAATGACCTATAATTTCTTCATAAAACAAACACATTGTAGAACTTAATATATCTGAAGATTTTATACAATCACCTCAAATATAGCACTGTTTTCTATCTACAACAGGGAAACTGAACTCATCAATGTTGTTTCTTGGTGTTTAAACGTGGTCATTGTGCATACACATACAATGTGAGGCGTCCAAGTCTGTCCAGGTTCCAAGGCGATGAACACGGTGTTGTCCGGGAGGACTGTCAGGAATTCGTCTGAGTCCACTTCGGTTCCGTCCTCCTCACACACCAATGAGAAGAGGGAGGACAGCATCAGCACCTTGGTCACCTGCGACAGGGAGATAGAAAGGCGTTTTATCAAAGACTTCAGGAGGAACAGTACCTTGTGGATGGGTCTTATTTACAGTGGTCGTCTGATGATCGCCTGCTGGTTCAACCTTCCATTGACACCGCTATTGTACATCGCTTCAAAAAACAACAAAACAACAATCATAGCCACCATATGTTTGTTACTGCGAGACTCTCTGCTCTGTGTTTGTGTGTGTGTGTGCGTGTATATGTGTGTGTGTGTAAGGACTGTCTATTCCATCTGATGTATGGACTATGAATGTGATGTCATTTCAGTCATGACTTAGTACCCCTTAAAGGTGCTAAATGCGAGTCAAGCCTCTGATTGGTGCAGATTGATATGGCTGAATGGTATAGAAATCTAAGCTATCCAACACTTCTTGATTTCTCACCTTCTCCTTCAGGTCTTGCAAAGTTGCTGCAGTAATGCCCTTCCTAATTTCTCTGTCATGGGAGTACACCTTGAATGGCCTCTGTGGGGGTGAGTACACCATACGAGAGACAGACCTGGGGGAGAAAGAAACCAAATGTCAGACTGAATCACAGAATCAGGAATGGAGGGAGAGAAAGAGAGAGTGTATAAGTGGCAGTCATTCTTGAATAAACACAAAAATACTAAAAATATTACAAATTAGCCAATCCATGATGATATCCATACTGAAGAAGCGATGGGATTACCCATAGTTTTTTTGAACCGTTAAAATAAAGATTTTCATTAGTTGAATTACTGAACATATGCCTGTAGTGCGATGCTGAGGAATTTCACAACAGACCAGTACAGTATATTGCTGTTATCTGTTATCACATTGTTATGACAGCTATGGTATGAGTTGCGCAAAACAATGTGCTGAGACATAAGAAAGGATTTGAGTAACACACAACAAATTCATTCTAGTTCTTTGGAAACATTTTACCAAAAACATGATGAAAACTCACTATGCGACCATAGGAAGGCCATACCAGGTTTGAGTGACATGATTGACATGATTAAGAATATTTTAGACAACAAATTGAGATTAGTTTCATTAATTGCTACATCCAAAGTGTTCTGGTGTGAGAAATGGGAGCACTACTACTACTACTACTACTGTACTACTATATAGTTGAATGTGGAGTGAAAAATGAAACTTATTGAAGCCAAAAGGTCATGCCTTATGAAAAAAATGCTGGCTAAAGATGTTTTTGAAGCCTAGCCCCTGAATACACCCCTCTAGATACCTGCTTTTTAGTTTATTCTCTGTATTACTCACTTTAGTAATGATGAAGTTGTCTCCATGTTTTTGGTGGACAGTCCTTCCCTTGGCTGTTTTGTTTCCTCTTGCTTCTTTGTTGCTTCTGGGTGGCTCTTCAACACAAATAGTTTTCTTAACAGTGAGCGTATCTTGAAGCTGATCACAGATTTTAGACTGCTGTACTGATTGTACTTTGGAAGGGTGAGTATGATAACAGAAGCACAGATGTCAGAGGGCGAAGTCCGTTAGTGTGTCAGCCCTATGACCATGAGACTGTGAGTGGGACGGAGGGCTTTCACTGGTAGTAAATGGAAATAACTCACTTTGTATATAAGTAGGCCAACCTATTTACCTATAAGCCTTTGTGTGTGACCCAGCCGTAAGGATCTCTAGTATCCCATCTAAAGAAGCCAAGACTTAATGACCAAGCTTAATGACTTGGTCCCCAAAGTTATCCAGTTGCCTAGTAAGACCATGGTGTTAGCCCAGTGTCTGGTATTTTCAAACCTACTGGCTATGATACCATTACATACCATGATGTATTGAAGTGAACTTGCAGCCAACGTAGGTAAGGGCAACATAGGTACTGTAAAGCATCAAAGGTAACTGGCCTTAACACTCAAAAGCGTGACAATAATGATAATAACAAACCGCTCTCAGAGTATCTCTGATCACATCAAACTCTTTTGTGTCTGTGTTTTTTCACTGGATCAATGGGTTTGCCTTGCCATTTCAAAATAAGGTGGCTGGCAGGACGTCTGTCTGTCACAATAGCAGCCAATCATGTATTGCCGTGATCCACATCACTCCTGCAGGGTTTGTGCGGGGGGTGGGGGGGGGATTGTTTGCATAGATGTGGGCCACAGCCAGATTCCCGTGCACAGAGATACTGTACATCCGTGCGCATTTACTTGTCAATAAAACCAGATAAACTGCTCTTCCTGGTTCCCTGTTTCGCACAACATTAGGGTGGAATTGTCCTGTAATGTTTTCATCTCATCTCATCAATTTTGTGTTAGAGCAAAACCACTATTTATTATGTCATATAACTGTCATAATAATAACTGATGTGATATAGGCCTAATAAAAAACATAAGGTATCACAAAATAATAAAAATTAATTAAAATGCACAGCCTAGCTCTGCTACTCCTAAAGTTTTATCTCATGAGTAACAGTGATGGGCAATTAAATTTGTTTGGGTGCCATGTGCTGGATCCGCAACAAAAATAGGAATAATGTCTTCCTTCGCTTATGCTGCATAATTTCGTAAAGTTTAATGAAACCAGAGCATTACGTTTTCTGTAATCGGACCCGTTTGATTTAATCAGACCCGTTTAATCACAATTTTAATCACGAGTTCATGTAGGCCTTCCATAGTAACCCTTTGAAATAATTCATTATTATCTTTTGAAATTTTGATGGAAAAGCAGGTGAAATGGTGTTTTGTGGTAAAATGCTAACGTGTAGTTTTATTTGAAGCGTATATGCAAATTCTTTCCCCCCACGGTCTTCCCTGGGTGTCTGCTCTGACCTCTAGTCAATATTGGCAGACCTAGAGCTCCTTGTGAAGTAACTGGGTTGACAGTAGCCTAATCCATACTTCTCGTATGAATGATTGGAAAGCGCGCGCGCGCAGACAAATTAAAACACGCGCACGCTTGCCAAAATGCGGCAGCGACGGTACACGGTAAAGGCTACGTCATCATTCCCATCCCGATTTAGCTACTCTGACTACATGAGAAGTACAGGGCCATTTCTTTTATTATTTGTCTAAAGCATAAATGGTGCCCCTCAGTAGATATCTGATTACTTGTTTCAAGTCAGACATCAAAAGGCTAACGTCGAGGTCTTGACCAGAGAATCTAGAATCTTTCGTCTTGACCATGTGATCTTGGCCAGAGATTCATGTATAGCAACTATGTAATATTTATGGTCTTGACGGGGAGTCAAACTCTGAAAGAAGACGAACAATCGACTAGAGAACGCAAGAAACGCACGTAACACATAGATTTCAATATAGCAACCAATATACAGTATCTATGGCGTAACATATTGTGACAATCATACAAAATGCTCATTGTTCCTATCGTTTAGTCCTTGCTTGGGCGTGAATGGTCAAACTGGCCTGTGTTGGCCAACGTTGTCGTCATTTATGACAAGCAAAAGACTAATCTATGCAGATAAGAGAGGCCTATTCGTAGATTGTTCTGCTTTAGTGTCTCAATTTTCTCCCTCAAAATTACAGATGAATTTATTTAGGCTACAGGATTGGCTACGTTTTGGGCTCGGGAGCTAGGTGCATTTATGAAGTTTTAGGCGCGTCACAACCCTACCCTGCTCCCTGTGTCGGGCTCTGTGAAAGGCATTCAAATGCATCCAAGACCTTCACAGTATTTAAAGGTAACATGCCTGCAACATTGTCAAGGCTCGACTTGTGATTCTCTCATGATTTGTCTTCAGTATTCAGTGGGCCCACTGAGATAATGAATTACAAATTCCTCCCATTCCTATAGAGAGGGAATCAAGACTCAGAAAGACAATGGGAAATCCTAGGAAATGAGGATGCCGGGAATGTAATAAACATTAAGGACATCACTCAGTGTAAGGTAGGGCTAATGTCATGCAGTTCTGAGATTACGTTGCCTAATTTACCACTGGCAATGTGAAAGATTTGCAAAATACTACCTCACCTCTGATCTCATATTCTAGCTATCAGTCGGGGGGGGGGGGGGGGTGTTTAAATGTAAGGGGGCTCACAAAATCTACTGCTATAGTTAGTTTACTTTAAAAAATATGAAATTCCTGGAGGGCCTGACATAGATAAAACTTTATCCTAGAAATTCTGTTTTCATCATGTGGTCTAGTTTGCAAAGTAATTACATTGGTATGTTCCTGTATTGGGTTGGCCTGATCTGAATTACTAACTTGACATGCTTTCAAAGACCACATTATGTGATAGTCACAGGCTATCTATCTCCCCTACCATCCTCCCAACAGAATGACCGGGATACAGAGGTCTATGTGTCCAAGGTGCTCGTGGGAGGCTTGCTTGAACATCACCTGTTTAAATGCCTTGTCCTATTTGTCAATGCAGTCAATGCCATCATCATCTCAATCCAGACGTCCAATCCAGTCGTGACAAAGGTTAATGACAAACATCTAGATCTGTCCTTGAGTAAAAGACATTGTTATTTAGGCCAAGGGAACACACATGGAAAAGAAGTGCGGAAAAGTGCACTTTTCAAAAGTGTGCTTAGAAATGTGCTTTTGAAAGTGTTTTTTGTATGTACTGAGTGTACTGTTTTGGATAAAGGTAATGCATTAACAGAAGGTTTTACTGTTTGCTTTGCCATATTCTTTAAAGACACTTTAGTGGTATTTCTTAAGCCTTCGAAAAAAATGTATGCTTAAGCATTCTAAAGTGTACGGTAATGCAATGCTAGTGTTGTCAGGGCTTTAAAAATATATTTGGGAAAACACAAATAAAGAGTAGTTCAAGTGCATACAAGGAAAGTTCATTATAGAACAAAATATGCTTTCATGACACTTAAGATACTTTTAATGTGCTACAAATATATTAAAGTGCACCTCTTTTCCACTATGGAATTCATAAACTTTACATACTTCACCTTTTTATATTGTGATGTGTGCTTGTCTTTTTGGTATTAACCAACCTGCTTCATTAACACTGCATGAAATATGCAGAGGTCAGAGGCAAAGCAAAGTCTTTATAGGCAAAGGCATGTCATAAAAACATCTTCATTGTATTTTTAAAATTATGCCTTTTGATGTTGACCATTTTGTTGCAGAGATATGAAATTCCATTCTCTGTGTGTGAACACGTCATCCTCACTGCATTCACATGGCAGATCCTGGTCAAGTGGTTCTATGGCTTTGACATTTACTGGAGGGTACTGTGGTCTACATACTAATGTTCAGATAACTTCAACACTAAACAGACTCAATGCATGAAAAACATTATATGTATTAAGACTTATGAATTTGTAATGAACAATTATGCTGTGTCTAAAAGAGTGACGAATTAAAGTCTCAATAACAGATTTCTGTCATTTCAGAATGGTTGGAACATTCTGGACTGCTTGATAACAGCAGCTCTGTTAATTGGACCTAATGTATTTCCTCATGGGTCAGGCATCTTCAAAGTCATGAGGTAGCAACAGAGTAATGATTGTTGTCCTCTTTGCAATAGGACTGCTCAAAATATCAATATCCCATGTATTGTGATGTACTCTTGTATCGATATGTGATAGAGATGCTGCTGTGTCACGATGCGACATCAAAAACTGAAACTGTTAAAGACAACAAAAAAGGTTATTTTACAGTTTAAAATATAAAATTTTATGAACATTATATTTTACTTTAAAGATCTCTGTGGGCCTGAGCGGAGGTGCATTCTAAGTTGTGTGATCCTGAAAGCTTTGCTTTTGGTGTCATAGAATTGTAGAGCTGGTGGTGTGAAGAAGTTTGTGATTTAGACATGGCCATTAGATGTACTGTGATGCGATACCTTATTGTAGCCTCTGTATGATGATGCGGATTGTATCGCGAGATAGCAGGCAATACTCAACCCTACACTCAGGATTAAATTGTCAGATAATTCTCTGAGGATGAATTCTCAGATTGTATTGGAATCATTGTTGGGCAGTAGTTTCACTATAAGTCACGAAGCGACTAGCTTTAGTAGGGTACAATTCTCAGTAGCTCCGCTATTTTGTGAGCTAGCCAGCTTTTCATTAGGTTAACAGCTTTTTTTACCACATAGTGAGGGAGCATTCCCATAAGATACATTTTCCAGAGTATCAGTGGCACTCATGACAGCAAAGCTTTCATCTGGAACATGCATCAGTTCTATGCAATAAACCCTGCAAATGTGATGCATTTGTTGAATGAAAGAAGGGAGACGTCTGCTTAAAGGAGAAATCCAGTGTGATTCAATCCATAGCTCTGTTGTCAGAGGTCACTGAGTGCTGTCAAATAGTCAATAGTAGTGTTAGCTACAAGTTCACTATTCAGTCCATGTTGAATGACATTTTCTTGTTCTTTTTCCTACCGACGTCAATCGGTGACCTCAGACAACAGGGCTGTGGATCGATTCACAAAGGATTTCTCTTCTAAGAAGAAAATTGCCACAATTTATTAAATGTGTGTGCACAGTACTGTATTCTACGTATTTGTGCATGCATTGAAGTAAATGGTGCACACAAAATACAGCTCAAACTGCTAGACGTACTGAAAGAAATTTTTGGTGTCTCACCATTTTTATAAATTGAGCTCACAATAAAGTAAAAATCATACCAGTACAATAGGTGGATAGGTCTTTGAAAGTTAAGCTACAGATGATAGGTGATCAGGAAAATAAAATATTGTATGTTTATTGTGCTCACTAATTGTCACTAACAGGTCAAACATGAAACCTTGGCATAAAGTTGGAACATTATAGCCATATGTTTTGTTCTAAATTATGAATTAGCTTGAGATATAGTAAGCTACTTTTGCAACTTTTTTCACAGCTTAGCTCACTACATTCTCTCTTTGGGTAGTTTTAGTGTAATGAAGCTTCATTTTAATGTAGATTAACTGGTAGCTTAAATTTTCTAAATAGCTTGCTCAACACTTATTGTAATGGAGGAGGTGGTGAGTGGAGTGATACTCTTTAAATGACCAAGCTTTTGAAGTTGCCAGTGGAGTGTGATACTCTTTAAGTTGCTGAGCTACATTGCCTTCCAGGGTGCTCCGAGTGCTCCGAAGCATCAGCACCATTGCTAGTATGCGTGGTGTGGCCAGGATGCTGCAGGTCATCTGGCAATCCCTTCCTGACTTGACAAACATCTTCCTGCTCCTTATCATCATCATGCTGGTACAAACAATATATCTGTTCCGCCATGCTCATCCATTCACCCCTCTCGCTGTCCCCTTCCTCCTCCATCCAATCTACTTTACATATTATTTCTTTGCATTTTTATCATCTGTACTGCTTTTTGTTCAGAGCAGGGCAGTCATGTTTGTGTTTACATGGCCATGTTTGTTTGTTTGGTGGAATGTTTTGACTTGCTGTTGCCTTGGTGCAGGTGTTTGCCATGTTTGGAGTCACTTTGTTCAACACTTCTGTTCCGTCGGCGTTTGGTGATCTCACGGCAACCCTCTACACCCTCTTCATCTGTATCACTCAGGACGGATGGGTGGACATCTACAACAAATTCAGCAAGTGAGTGTCAGCACAGCAAAAGCACTTGTTTTACACATGTTTTTTTTTTTACATTATACTGGGAATAAATGATGTAGGCCTATATCAATCATGTATAATACTTCAACGACTCACCACTGCATGCACAATTACCACAAATGCTGAATTATGACAACAGCCATTTCACCATTTTGATGTCTGATTTGGATGAATTCTACAGTCAAAGTAAAGGGTTTATGAACCCTTCACAATTATCTGTTTTTTCTGCATTAATTGGCAACTAAATATAATCTGATTGTCATGCAACTCACCAGTATGACCAAGCACAGTGTGCAGAAGCAAAAACCACAAAGTAAATGATTGTATTTCATGTCTATATCAAAAACATCCATAAGACTGTCTGTCAAAGTGAGTGAACCGGATAATTCCAAGGAGTACACAAAGGATTTTTCAATTTGACCGCACAGTATATTAAGGTTAAAGTTTAAAACTGAACTCACTGTTGATTGCCTGTTGCAGTTCCAGCGTTGGCGTTTCACAGTTGTACGGTGCTTCAGTGTACTTCTTCATCTTCCTCACTATGGGAGCCTTCATCTTTGGCAACCTCTTCGGTGCAGTGGTGACCACCAACTTGGAGATATCCATGGCAGACATGGATGACAAAATGAGTGACAACACCACGTCAGTGGTGAGTAACATCTCCCGAGCCCAACATTGGCCTATATCTGATTGTCTGGATCAGGAGGTTTAACTTGACAACAAGAGAACTAGATGTCAGTGGTCAGTCTCAGTGTTATACAGTGCATCACAATTCTGCAAATTCAAACATGCAGCTCTGAGAAGTATTTTTTTAGCCAGACATGGATTAACCATAGCTGTCTGCCATATTATGCATAAGGCGGTATAAAACAGTTTTTTCGATGGAGATTTTTGTTACAGTTCTCTTTTAGTCCATGGCAAAACTTATGTATTCACCCTAGACCCTAGATTATTGACCCTAGATCCTAGATTAGCTTTGTTCTTGTGTCTCTGCCTTCATCTGTTTGACCCTTGCCATTACTAAAACAGAACACGGCTGAGGACAGTGGGGTCATGACACAATTGACCCATGTGGAGGAGGTTGTGGCCCGGACCAATATGACCAAGAGACAGAAACCATGGAAAGGCAGCTACCTGGAGAACCTGAGGATGGAGACCTTTGAGGAGCTGGTCCTTGTCTTGTCCACCATGCAGACCAACATAAGGCAGTATAAGAAGATACGGCAGGAGTTGGATGAGTACGTTTTTTTCCACTCTTTTTTTTGGCGCCCCCCCCTCTTGTTGAAGGGCAACTTTATCTTTAATTTTTAATATCTGCAAACAGTCCAGACTTACCCACATCCAGACTTACCCACATCCACTCCAGACTTACCCACATCCACTCCATCACTAATACAGTGATAGCCCTAATATTGTAAGGTAAACAGTGAACAGATCTTTTTTTTTTTTTTTGGACATTCCATTTTCTTTGAATTCCATTTTCTTTTAAAGGAAAATGAATGTAGTCTCACGTGAATTGAGTGTAACACTATATTTGGAACATTTTGGAAAATGTAAACCAATAATGAAAAAAATCCTATCATTTTTGTTGTTCTTGGCAATCCAAAGCAGCTGTTCCACTGAAATGCAAATAATCCACATAATCAAAATGCAGAGCTAAAAAAAATACAATAATTAGGAAAGAGAACATGAAACTGACAGTGTTTTTCTGAATTTCCCTTAGGATGAGTATATTTTCACCATTGTTCAGAAGTCAATGGAGGACTGTAATCTAAGTTACATAATGTGTGAAGGCTATGACAGCAAAGTCAATTCTTTATACTTTGTGAATGATTAACCTCCTCCTGGTCATTGTCTGCAGGATTGTTCATGAGGTGCACAGCCTTGCTTTAAACAGGGAGCAGGAAAATGCTGTGATCAATCGTGACAAACAGGCTGCATCCATGAAAGACAGCTTTCTAAAGAATGATATTGCCATGGGACGCACTGGAGATATGCTGTCCACCCTTATGACACTTGAGAAGGTGGGGGCTAAGAGACTGTTGGGTTAATATATGCAGTGCACCTGCAGTGAATCTGTCAGTTAATGAATATTTATATTTTAATTCATTTCTTTGGTTGGTCAATTAGTGTATAAAATGTCAAGGAAAGGTTAAAAAATGACAATAAGTGTTCACCAAAATGTGGATTACGTCCTCAGATCTCTCCTTAGATCTTACGTCCACATTCTTTTGTCCATATACCAAAGAAATTAACTTTGCTAATGCCAATGTTGACTGGTAAACCAGAAAATAGAGCAATTCTCCCCCCAAAAACTCGAATTGATTAATTAAAGTAGTAATAGGTTGTGGATATTTTACAAGTTATCTAAAGGTTGATGCAGCCCAGTAGGTTTTTATGTAGGCATGTCTTTTTTTGTAGTATATATACTGTTGAAATGTAATACTGTAGTATATATACTGTTTGCATGAAATACCTGAATATATAAAGAAAAGATTATTAATATAAGTATGTGACCATTACATAAGGAAATCTAATTTGGGGAATTGATTTATGTCAACAACGACAACAAAAAAAATACCATAAAAATGGTATGAATCTTCAGATCAGATGGGTATTCAAAGTAGGAGGTTAAGTGATAAACCTTGTTAGATTAACCTAGAGGAGGTAAACCTCCTAATAGAGTTACCTACTTGCTCTGTTTTAGTTCAGCGAATGATCACTCAGGGACGATCTATTTTCAGATGTACCACCTATGGCTTAATTTTCCCAGATTTGCCACTTGACCACCTACTTTGAAAACCCCCAACCCCCTCCCCCCGGTGATGTTTCTCATGATCTGGTTTTGTGTGCTCGGCATTCGCAGGCTCATGTTATTGACTCTGGTACGGACACCCCGGCTTTGTTCCAGAAGGGACTACGCCATGAAGCCCTTCGTCGAATGTCTGTATCCCAAACCAAAAACCCAAAAGAAGCAACAAAAGAACCTCCTTCAAGCAGTGAAAAGCACAAATAAGGCTTTGCTGTGAGATTTACCTCCTCACTAGAAACAGTATGCTGTATAGATATCAAGGGTTTACATGACACATCTGTGATTGCATGGCATGGGTGGAAATGAAATGGGTCTAATACTATTGTTTGATCAGTATGGATTTAAAAAAGCAATAATTGGCTATCAGTATTGAGGAGCCACAATAAAGTTGTTTACTTTGCAATCTGTCTCTGCTTGTCTTTTCAGAAACATGTGCCAGCCAGGGTCTGGTCATGGTAAATTCACCTTGTGGATTGCACAACAAAATGCAGTTTTGCTTAGTAATCTGGGAGAAAAGCCAAGTCCATTTTTTTGCTTTGTTGGAGAAAAGTAATTGAGAAAAACATTTGTAAATGAAAAATCTTCCAAATGATAATCATGAAAATAATCTGGATAAAGGTTTGTTCATGATCATGACACATTGCTTTCCTAGGAGGTAGTCTGATTCAATGCTTAGTCTGTAGCCCACCAAACAGTCTAGGCCTATCATTCGACTGCAAACAGTTGTTCACATCAAATTAAATTTTAATCCTAGAGATTTGTTCATTGTATTTAGAACCTATTTAGAATTTTTCTTTTATTTAGAAATTCTGTTTTAGCAAATGGACAATCTGTTTGGAAAACACTTCATTCACAAATGTAGCCTTCATTATTCCTTTTTTATTCCCCATCATTCATTTTTTCTGCTTTTCTTCTGACACGACCATTGCCGGACTTTTGTCTTGAAACAGTAAAAATATCTCCCGGAAGTTGTTGGCCGGAATTGACATTTCCCGGTAAATTTGGACTTGTTTTTTTTTCGAGCGCGCAAATGACACAGATAGTAGGATAGGAGAAAATCGCAGAACTGAAGATCGTGAAAGTTGGTAAACAATAGGGCGAGTTCCAGAACCAGAAACTACAAACGACCCAGCTAATGTTATTTTCACGATAGCTTGGTAAAGAAAGTGAACTACTTGTATACTGTAACATTGTCCAAGTGAAAACAATCAAGGACCTATGATGGATCTAGAGGGTATGTGTCAAAAATTTCCTTGGTTGCAGATTGGTTAGTCAATATGTTTCATTAGGAGTTTTATTTGCAAAGTTATTTTCATGTATGGCAGTGACTGCAGTTTCTAGGTAGCATTTTGTTAGCCATAGGCTCTGTTGACGTCCCGCTAAATCAGTAAAGTTATGGCCATAAGTTGAATCTGGTATGCAAACTTGTTTCAGATTTTTTTCTTAAAATACATTGGTACGCAGGTTACTCTGTACTCTGTAACTTGTCTGTGACAAGAGTAACTTTACGTGACGCATCTATATTTAGATACGTCAGCTAAGTTAACCAAAGATGTTTAATCATCACCAGTCCTCCCTGTCTGTCACATCAGTTCCCAATCATCAGTACGACTGCTTTTAGCGGGCTGCTGGACTCATTACTTTGTAGTTCTAGTTTCAGTTCCAGTTCCATTAGTTCCCTGATGAACTTGCCTTTTTTTAAACAGGTTCATCCGTCCCTGTGATCTCCCTCTGCCTGCTGGCACCACCTCTACGGCTGATGTCGGCTGCAATGTGGAAGACGATGTTACAGCGGGATGTTAGCCAGTATGGGAGGCTGGAGGAGTTTATAACTAACGTCTCCCAGGGTGTTCCTGGGCTGTTGGATTATAGACACTATGTAAAGCTGGTTCTGGGCCTGAGGTCTCGGGTAAGGCTCTTGGTTTTTGTTTCTGGGTGTGGGTGTGTGTGAGTTTATAAAGCAGTGCTGTTGTATTTCTTTCCTGTAGAAATAGGACTGTCATGTCATAGTATGAGTAATGCAAATTGTGCCTAGTCAGTGTCCTGACATATATTTTTTACTGACTTTAGTTGATTTTGGAGTTGTGTCGGGACCCTGAAGTACTTGACACGACAGCCATCCTCACACATCTAGAAAGGCTACCAGCCCTGGTCCAGGCTGCCCCTAACAAACCGGTGAGTTGTAGGCTTGACCATGAGCATGTCCCTTAAGTATGCTCTAGAACTACAAAAATATCTAAAATATGAAATATCCTTATGTTTTTTTCCTTCAAATAAAGACACGTCAATAGATTTTGATACATGTCTAACTTTTAAAACGTGTGCCTCCTTATAGAAAAGGGATTTAAAAGTTGAAATGACATTGAGCAACTTCCAGAATTTAATCCAGACCCTTCTTGAAGACCCTGAAGAGAGACATCGCTTCTTCCAGGTTAGGCAATTAGGACTTTCTATTGTGAGAGGAACTGTCATGCACCAGTATATAAATATTTGCCTGTGTGCCTATAGATATTTAATTCTTGTACTTTCATCCTTGCATCTGTAGGAAGAGTTTCCAGAACAGTATGGCGCACAGTATGACAGAGCCCTGGAGAAACTGATGTGGGAGTTCTTGACCAGATTGGACCAACTGTTACCGGTTCCAGATTTGGCACAGGTATGATGCATACTGATATGTGATATATGATGCATACTGTGTTTATGGGCAACTGAGAAGTTGGAAAAGTCTCGCTTTTGAGTGGCGATGTCACTCCTAAACATCAGTTGAATTGGAAGTTCTCAGTTTAAACTGGGGGATTTTTTGAAAGCCCCCAGGAGGTCATTGTGATGTCACTCAGCATAACGAAAGAAAATATTTACATGCTCTCAGCTTCATTGTTATTATCATTATATTTCCATGACTGACATTGTACTCATAACCACAGATGTTTGTGATGTTGAACACTGTGTCCCATGTTACTTTTGTGTAGGGAGACTTCCCACTTCCCAGCAACACAAACACACAGTTAGCATATGGGTTATAAGGAGCCTGTTGTCAGTTGATGTTCAGGGCATTTGTATAATTTCTCACGTAGGGTAGCGTAGATAAAATCCTATACACAAGGCTGTTTTGGATTGAAGTATATACTTGTAACGTTCATTTGTTGTGGATTTGAAATACTTCAATATAATTTCAAATTTCAGCCTGCCTCAGAGGTCACTCTCTGTTGTGTGTGTGTGTGTGTGTGTGTGTGTATTTCAGACGGTGTCGTGGCTCGGGAGCTCCCCTGCATTCCTGGATGAGTGTGCAAAGTCAGCGACACAGCCTCAGCTCCTCCGAAACCTACTGCAGCATGAGCTGCTCCTTGGCCACACCAGCTCAGGACGTAGGTGTCCATGTGCCAGCATAGCACAGCCCCACTATCTAGTCTATGTGGAGTGTATAAGGATATACACTCTTGATCATGAGAGAAAAATTCGATCTCTGCATTCATCCTATCTGTGAATTAGTGATACACAGCACACAGTGAACACACAATGAGTGAACGCACGCATTATCCCGGAGCAGTAGGCAGCCTGCTGTTGCAGCGCCTGGGGTGTTAAGGGCACTGTTAAGGCCACTGTCTTACCAATATCATAGATTTTTCATCTGTGGACATAGCTGTGTTGATTATTATTTCAGCATTTTTATATTCAAGAACTAACTTTAGTTAGGATTAAATGGTTAATGATGTGTTTATCAACTTCAGTCAGTCAGTCAGTTATTGATTGTTGACTCCCCCCCCCTCATCATTTCTGCAAATAACAAACATTTGGTGTTTTGTTGGTAGTGTCCATCCCTTCCACTACGGGAGATGAAGTCTCCATGTCCCTCCCTCCCTCTGGCCGTATTGGAGAAACGCATCAGCCAGGGACTGACCAAACCACTGCCAGCTCCGTTCCATCACTGCCAAAATCCCATCAGCAAAAGCAGAGGCAAACTGGGCCGCCCATCGATCCAGTGATTGGTTCCATATCGTTGAGGCATATCCAATCAGCTGTGCCTGGTGCCAAGCCAGGAGAGAAGAGTTGTCAGCCTGAGGCCCACTCACAGTGTGACGTGGAGCCTGACACGCCTGCCCAAGAGTTCACCAAAATCAGACCGAAAACTTGTTTGAGGCCTGCAAAGGCTGCTGGGAAAAAGAAGGAACCCATCGGGAGAGAGAATGACCCAGTCAGAGTCCAAGCAAAGGACGAGGTCAGAGTGCCCAGGAAGAGGGGGAGACCACGTAAGAGAGAGAAGTGTGAGGAGGTACCGATGGTGGAGACAAAAGGAAAGGAAGGGCTGGAGAATGGGACGAGAGATGCTGGTTTTGCCAGCGCAACGACTGGGGGAAGGGAGGACTGGACCGCTCTGCTGCGCTCCTGTTTGAAACGACAGCCGAGAGTGGTCATCTGGCGCTTGGAAGAGACGGAGGTCGCATTGCAGAGAGACGGTGAGGTTGCGGTGCAGAGGGACAGCGAGGTCATGGCGCAGAGGGACAGCGAGGTCATGGCGCAGAGGGACAGCGAGGTCATGGCGCAGAGGGACAGCGAGGTCATGGCGCAGAGGGACAGCGAGGTCATGGCGCAGAGGGACAGCGAGGTCATGGCGCAGAGGGACGACAGGGTCACGGACGTCATGCAGAAAAGGGATGAATTGACAACTGTGCTAAACTCTTGTATAAGACATCAGCTCAGGGTTGTCATTGAGCGGCTAGACATGTCGTCTCCTGCTATTCAGGCTCTCTTAAGTGGACCTCCAGCAGCTGCATCTGAGCATAAAAAGAGGAGTCTCTCCAGGAAGAAAAAAGGACACGTGACCATGAGGAAGAGGAAGCGCACAGGCCTGGCATCCCCAGCAAAGACATTGCTGAGTTCAGAAAATAAAGAGTAAGGCTAAAGTTGTGTATTACCATGTAGCTCTTTCAGTTTTAATTTTTTTAAACAGTTCTCTGGACTCTAAAACTTGGTATGAACCTAAAAATGTCATAACTAGGTTTACATAAATAATTCATATTTGATGAGAATCAATTCAAAATATTGTTTCATATAATTTTCTGCATGAAAAATACACATCTCTTCAGATCATGAAGTTTGCCCAGACTTTTCAGTTTAAAAAAGTCAGACCAACTAATCATGAACAGATACACCTAATCAAGAATAAAAAAAAGTGGTTGTAGAGAAAGAGATATAAAATATTTTATGTATGTATGTTTGTATGTATGTATGCCTCTGCCTACAGCAGCATGTGTTAAGGGTAAACAAATACTGTGTTGTGACCAGGTGTAGCATAGAGACATGCTAACTATGCTAACTCCATGTGATGTGCATCCACTGAACCAATTGTATTCATGTTATTTAAGTATCACAAAAATTGTTTAGTTGGACACTAGTATGTTTCAGCAGTGTATCTTTCAATAGCCAAACTGTCTCCAAAAAAAACTTTCAACATAATTTGTGTAACTTGTTTGACGTAATTGGAGAATATGCCAATAAATGGATTATTTTGTAATCCTCAGGAACATTGAAGAATTCCAAATAATTTCCCAAAGGACAAATAGCCCAGGTGACGATTCATTCTGCAATTGCATTTTTACTTTTTTCTGGCATGTGTTTTAACTTGCAGTTTATAGAAACCTGCTGCACGAATACAGTGTCAATTCAGTGTGACAATTGATGACTTTGGTGGTTGTAACATTTGGATGAAGAGCTCCCTTGTCAATCTTGTGGGTCTGGGGACTTGCTTGGCAGGTTTGGTTAGAACATGCAAGACTATTTGTAAGGTTATTTGGACCTGTTGTATAGTCTGAAAAGCCAAACACACACTGCAGCTTAATGCAGATGCAAGGGTATCTTCTGTAGAAGAACAGTTAATCCAGATGAAAGTAATGGCTTGCACTGTCCTATCAACCTCAACTGAAGGCGTCTCTCCTTGTTCACAGGTAAGGCACCGATGCCAGCTGTGTCTGAAGAGGAAATGGTTGGTGATTCAGAGGATGAGTCCTCAAACAGTTTGAAGGTAATGACAAAACAAACCAGGTGTATGAAATCACATAAATGTAATTATGAATGTGATACAGAATCTGATTCACATGCTTGAGCTGTTTGCTCACCTTGTAGCTTTACAACAATTTTGGCTTCAAATTAGTGCATCAATCTGCCAATTGTGACATCAGACTTCTCTTCTTGTCCTCAGCTGTTCCTGAAGCGTTACTACAGGACGAAGCACAACACCTTCGTCCCAACGCTAGAGGAGTTTGTGAAACCAGGTCTGGGTCGAAGGGACCTGTCACCTGGCACAGGACAAAGACAGTGACGCATACCTGAACAGTCACAATTTCCCTCTGGAGATGGACTTAAATGATTATGCTACCAATCACTAGTCTGCATTAACCTACAGAGCTGAATCTCAGCGCTCTCTTGGCTAAGTTGTAATGGCAGGGTGTTTTTTAAACATGTTTCATGTTTTTTGCTTTTAGATCGCATCGCTTGCACAATTTTCTTTTGGATTACTGTTTGTGATGTTGAATAGTTTTATGTATTTATGATATTGCAGCTACATGCTGTGAATTTCTCTCACAATTTCTGAATCTACCTAAATTGTATTAATATAATAACCTGAATGAATAAAGTCTTCCCTTATTTTTAAAAATATTAACATTTCATTTTCAATCTATTGTTTATGGCCCTCAAGTAACTAATATTACTGCAAAACACATGCAATACATTAAAATACAGGGTAGGGATACCTGCAATACATTAGGAACTGTTGAATTCACAAGAATCATACTTACCCTTTAAAGCATTTATGTTTATTTCAAATCACCAAACAAGTGGAAAGAGTTTCTTAGCTAGCGCCATTTGCTATGTGGACAAAGTTTTTTTTTTTTGGTTATACAAGTAATAAACAATAGGAGCATAAAAAAAGAAACAGGTTTATGTTAAAGTCATGCTCAGATTGACTGTTAATCACAGAAAGGTTTTGCATCCAAGAATTCTCAAGTCTTGAATGGAAAATTATTAACCACAAACACCTATACAGACAAGAATGTCCCTGAAATGCTTCAAGGTGTCATTGTGATCATCTTTGAGCGGCTCCATGTCCACCTAGTGGAGTGGTCACCACTAATAAGGCAGTGCTTAGCATCCCAAGTCCATTAGACCACAACCTTAAGCAATGCTAAGCTACACTGAAGTAGGCAAGATTGGATAAATTCAGCTGTTTTTTTTTTAATCTCTCGTTCTTACACACACATATACACTTTTACAGTCTACAGGCCATCCCTCCAGTGACAGTTATAGTTTCCCCGGTGATATAAGCAGCATCGTCTGAACAGAGGAAAGCGATGACCCCACCAATGTCCTCTGGTTCCCCTAGTCTGTAGGTGCAAAACAGGCAGATGGTTACACAGTACCAACAAAACACCGCTCTGAACAAGAAGTATGTCAGATCGTTATGTTGGTTTAATGATTTACCTTTTGATGGCCAGTTGCTTTTTGAATTCGTCCACAATGTCTTCACTCTGCCACAGCTGGAACAAATTTAAAGGTGGATGATAAGTTGCAAATAATTAGGCGACTAGATATTAATTTAAATGTGTTGCAATACTGGATATGACAAGTGATTATGTGAGGAAAGTAGCCTGGTACACATTATGGTGATCCTTACTGCAGTGCTGAAGCGTGTCTTGATGACGCCTGGTGCCACACAGTTGACCCGGATGTTGCTGTGCGCCAGCTCAGGTGCCAAAGCTCGCGTTAAACCCAGCAACGCCGTCTTACTCACACTGTATGGGCCCAGTGCCTGATAAAATAGTTGGGAGGTTTGAATTAACTAAGTAGATCGGAGCACCCCTACAGGTAATACTTAAGGAGACCATCTTTTCCCCCTCCACTAACAGCAATATAGAGAATACTATCTTTAGTTTAAGGAATGAATCAGTCCATAAATGGGGCAAAGGAAAATAAAACAGAAAGTGAGTTTCTGTGCCCCATTCAGTTAGTGTTAACTGTCGATCTGCTATTTGGTCTATGTTGTATCAAATTTGGTTCTTTTTCCAACAGACAACACTCGGTGACCTTGAACAGCAGGGCTACTGATTGATTCATGTCGGATTTCTCCTTTAATTGTCCGAATACCCTTATTGGCGTGCGTTTCTTTGTTCTCTGCCACTGATGGATGATAAAATGATGGCGATGTAATGTAAGGGGTATTTAATAGACAGATTTAAATACAGTTACAATGAAAGTATAAATACTTAATAGCTATTGGCTCCTAAAGCTGTAAGAATTCCAGAATAAACTTACCGGCATTGGCTGGTACCCAGCAACTGATGACACGAAAACGACAGATCCTCCCCTATGAGTGTGAACCAATCACAGAAAGTTTGTAAATGATGAACAGTAAGAATAGGCAAATTCGTCACTACCTGACTTTATCAAGCCGGCTACAGCCAGCAATGCATTTTGGGTTGAAAACACCAAAAATAAACCAATGGGATGGGAATACGACATCGCTTCCAACCCAAAATGCATTGCCTTGATAAAGTCAAGTAAGGTTGAATTCGCTTAATATATGACCTCACTCGTGTGCTATATTCTCTATTTATTTCCACATTCTCACCCTCTTTTTTCCATGTAGGGTACCACTAGTTTAGTCATCAGGAAGGCAGCCTTCACATTTACATCAAGGATCTATTATAGGGACATGAAAAATTAAATATTACTCTTTATAGACCCTTTTACAGCGGAAGTCTTCAAAAAAGTTGCACGCACATTTTGGCAACAGAAGTGATGTTTCCCTAGCTATTCTGACCAACACACTCTCTGCACAGTTCCACAACAGCAGAGAATACAGGTTTCATGGACATGGACATGGACAGTCTGGTATGTTGAATGAGTATGGGTGTGTACTGTAGAGGGTACATTTGGAAAACATTCTTAGAGCCAGGCTGAGATCAGTCACAAGTGAAGATCCATCTCTGTACCTTGTCCCAAACTGCCTCTGTTGAGTCTAAGATATTTCCAAAGAATGGATTGACAGCTGCGTTGTTGACCAAAATGTCAATGCCCCCACACTGCTCCACTGTCTTGACAAAAAGGGATAAAGAAAACATCTTGCATTGCATTTCACAGCAGTTATGAATGTGTGTGTTGTCTGTTTCTGATTTTTAAATCTGTGTAAATCTGAATCTGTGTATAAGCCTTACCATTTGCACCAGCTTCTCTCTGTCCTCGCTCTTGCCAATATTACATGTGGTGCCAGTGACCTGAATGTTCTTGCTGCGGAGCAGGGACACTGCCTTGTCCACGTTGGCCTGCCGTCGGCTGCTCACGACCACATGCACGCCCCTCTGACCCAAAGCCTCTGCTGCGGCCAGGCCGATTCTGGTAAGATGAGGTGTGTTGAGGGATTCCCATTATTACATACTTAAGTCAACAGACATTGTATCACAAAATGCATTTCAATGGATGCAAGATGTAACGTTAGACTAATATTAAATGAATAGTATGTGTTGTTTATTGTACAATCATGAGGCAAACTTCTCGTATAAGTTGTTTTGTTCAGTACAAATACGTGCAGACATTAACAATGTCATAAAACTCCTACCCATCTGTAGATGCGGTTACTATGGCAGTTTTTCCTGCCAGGCTGCTGTGTGACATTGCTCTTCGACAGATACTGACCGGATTCGTCAGAAGGCACTTGGCGAAAGACCTTAACATACCCTGCAAACACAACGTTTGACAAAAGAGTTAATCATCGTAGGATATGATTGTCCAAGTACAAACTTCAGAGCCTTAACGTATGAAATGCTTTGTGGGGCAAAGGTGACGGCACAGCACTCCTGATTGATTCAAAGACTAATGTAGTATGTGAAATACAGGTCACAGACACTTTTCATTAAATATACCTGCCAAATCCAGGGACCCAAAGTCAACGGAATTACTTTACTCTTATCCAGTCATAGCTTAAAGTTTTACGAATATATGACTTAACCAGACATCAACCAGTTTTCGTACAAGCAATTTCAAGTGAACTTGACCGCAAACTCATATAATCAGACCCCCAAAACCATGATCGGTTTGGTTAAAAACGTTAGACGAACGGTTGCAAACTTTCACCTTAAGAAGCAAGACCAGTAACCACCTACTGGAAAGGACTTTGACTCCACACACTTGGTGCAAGCGACTTGCACACTGACAGCAGATTCATCGAGCGACTTCGCCGGACATAGGAAGCGAGCCATAAGCCTAAAGCTTTTTGGACATTGTCAGAATAAAAGTCACTAAACAGCTGAACACTACACATGCCTGTGTACAATTACGTGATATTGAATATTTACATGTTTTATTCTACCCATGTTTTCTAACAGACTTTAAAAATCATATATGACAACACAATTAAAGTTACACAAACGTTTAATTAAAACACATTTAAAAAAAAACATGGCATAGGACAAAATATTTACATTCCAAACAGGATTCCAGAAAGTAATAAAACTGTATAGTTGTCCAAATCTACTGTGTAAAAAAAAGGAACAAAGAAACAGAATATATATATCTATGTTGTACAAAACATTTACAAACATGTGGACATGTGACTTAACCTGATATTGAGATTTAAAAAAGGTTTCTCTATTGTCGTACATTAAAACTTCTTATGAACCAGAAAAGCTTATGCAAATTTGCCTCATAATTCTGTGCAATCAAATCAAAATCGAAGTAACAGAGAATTTACTTCAATTATTATTATTGATATTATTTCCAATCCATAATTATAATACAGTAGGCTTCAATAAAAAGCAACTAATTTTGATCCCTATTCCCCATATCATCAGGTTAATTTAATTCAGCTCATCCATCGTCAGGGTCAGCAGGTCAGAGAAGAAACTCCCCTCATTGTCCCCCCCTCCAAAAATAAAAAGTTTTTTGGGAGACCCATCTGTATCCTCAGTCGATTCCTCATCCATGGAGCCCTGTACATCGTACATCACACACACACACACACAAGAAATTGCTTGTTAAAAAATAAATAACAAGGCACTCAAACACTACCTAATTCCTATGGAAATACAATACCTATTACGGGTCTCATCGATATCATTAATTTTTAATCAATATAATCATAACCCAAAAGATTTATAGTTAATGATTAACAACACCACGAAAAGATAGACACAAGATTGTTACAAAAGGTCAAAATGACGAAATGATAAATATGTACCTGTGAGCCTGCTGTGGTCATTGTGAAGATCGAATGTCCAGCCCGTGGGACGGAAGTAAGCTGAGAGTGAAGCACAGTGGTCCAGCTGCTGCTCTCTGTGAAAAACAAACACAACCCAAATTAACACATTTTACAGTAAACGTAAAACTAAGCACACACAACCCCGGCTTAACACATTTTACTTTAAACATGGACCACATGAGGTCTTCAACACAATCCCAATTTAGCACATTTCACTGTCAACATTACAGTCACACAATGTCAACACAAAAGACATCCAGAAGGCTAGATATGACATTCACAGATTGGATTCAAATACTCCAGTTACCACATAGCACTTATTCTGTTAACCCAACTAAACCTTGAGTATTATAGAAAGTGCTTGACCACCATTTTGGTGGTTTGCATTTATGCTTGTTACAAAGTTGACTGATGAACTGATGGCCAAGGCTTGGTCTTCCAATACTCTAGCAGAGACATTATCATCATCATCACTGAATATCTTAAAACTACCAAGGAACCTTGTGCTGAAAAAACTTGTGCAAAATTGTCATTCCTGTTTTCAGCAATCTAGTTTGCTTAGTTCTGTATTACCTGTATTGAAGATGAAGGTGTCACTCAGGGCGTTGTTCCCGTTGTAACCGCCGTGCACCAAGAACCGTGAGTCTGAGAGAAGAGCACAGCCATGCCAGCTGGAACACACCAGGGGGACAAGGTCAGGCCAAGCGCTCAAACAACAATTATTGACTTTTTTTCCCCTACCGTTTACTTGACGGGATGTCCGTATGCATTGCAAGGGTATCTAAAAAGTCAGCTTTGAAGGGTCAGTCTGAGTGGCTCACAAATATGACATGTACTGATTTTATTACTCGGACAAGATGTTACCCAAATATTTTGAGAACATAGTGCTGGTGCCACAGGGATAGTACCCCTGGGGCCTACGAACCCTGCATTGAGCATTATTTGTTTCTGAATTGGCATGTTTTTAAAATCAGGGGTTACTTCAGAAGTTACCAAGATTAGCCAGTAACTTTGCTTTGTAGTACCACCCCCCCCCCCCCCCGGTTAAAGTAATAGGCAATCATAAGCAAAATCTGGGTACCTTCTTGGAGAAGGGGGCATTCCATTGGTCTTCACAGCAGAAAACTCCATCAAGCCTGATATTGGGCAAAACAGAGATTTAATTTAACATTTGATATTATGAATTATGAGAGGTGTAAAGGGTCATTCACATCAGGAATGATGACTATAAAGATTACAGAGTTAAAGTTTATGAGTGGCTGTCAACCTTAAAAAAAAGGGACTCCAACTATATTGCACATGTCGTTATAGTTTGCGGTGTGGACGTTGTCATTCAAAATAATTGCCGTGATATTTATTTCTCCTTGTAGTTATAGTTCTTGATGTGAACGGCTCATTATGGATAGAAAAATATTGTGTTTTTTCTTCAGTAACTGACATTATTTAAGAAAAAAAAAACAAACAAAAAACAACTTAATTCAAGTCTTACCCAGATCCAACATGTACATATCATTGAAACACACTGGTGTGTCCCATCCACCAAAGATGAAAATCTTCCCTTGAACAACACAGGCAGAGTGTCTGGGGAGAAATGGCATCAGATGAGACTCAAATCCCTAATGCCCCCCTTCACGGAACAATTCCCTTTCCTTCTTTTGTTGTACTAAACACAAGACAATTTATTTCTTCATAACTCTTAAGCATTGTATGTGTCAAACCAACCTGTACCAACCGATACTCCACAGGGAGATAATCATAATCCTTTTGTCTTACAGCAATACACAGGTAGTACAAGGCCTGTGTAATCATCACTTCCTGTGGCAACTTACCCTGATCGAGGCGCAGGCTTGTCCCCGTTGACTATAGGCTGGTACCAGATGGCCATGTCAGGGCTGAAGATGTAGATGGAGTCGCTGCAGCCGTCTGGCTGCGGGTGGGGCAGGGGGAACACGCCGCCAAACACAAAGAGCTCCCCTCTGAACAGACTACAGCTATGGTAGGCCAAGGGAGGCACCTTACCCTGGGCCTGTGGGAGGGTAATGGGGCACATTACTTCTTTGTGTTGATGATTGATGCACTACTAGCAGAATCAACCTCTGAAGGCCGCATTTACCTTAGTCTAGTTGTTAAAATTGATCACCACTTAGATGGATACAACATGAGCTATGTTTGTGACTGCTGCTAACCACTAATAAGAGTACATAAAGCCCTCTAACAACAGAAAGTATGTTAAAATGTGTCAGACTTCTCCCTTAAAGCTGCTCCTACATGTATGTTCGGTAAGAGCCAACACGTAGTACGCTGTGATGCTCTCAGTTACCTCCACCATGGTCCAGCGCCAAGTCTGTGTGTCCAGGATGTGCATGTCATTGAACCACTTCTTGCTCTTGGAGCCGCCAAAGACAAAGATGCGCTTGGACTCGGGGTCGTAGGTCGCAGTGTGGCCAATCCTGGCTTCTGGTGTGGGGCCCTCAGCAAGAGTCTCAGCAGGCACCCAGGAAAGATCCTCTGGAGACAGAGTACATCACTATTAGGCCAGACGGCCAGAAGTTTCACATCTTGAAATATTTACAGTACTATTATTAAGTACATGGTTGTTCATCGCTTATTCACTCCTAGTCACCATATGTGCACTGTTTTAGGTTGTACTGCACTGCACAGCTTTGTGTAAAAATCACTGAGTTTATACATTACAATAAGGACAATATCAAAATCTGATTCAGACCTCAGAAGTTCAACTATTAACTAGTACTGAAGCTAGTAACATGCAAATTGAAATTGAATTGTGTGTGCAAATTGAAATTGAATTGTGATCTTTTTGTCTTGTGATCTTGTCTTGTTTAGTGTTGTATGTCCTCATCTGCTATGCACTTTTTTTCTATAGTGTTAGGAAATGTTTTATCTGTTGTGCATCTCTTCTTCACCGCAGGATAGAGAGAAACATACATTCAATTCCTCTCTATGTCTAGTATATGTGGAGAAATTGACAATAAAGCTGACTTGACTTGACTTGAAATAATAAGAAGGTAGCCGACCTGTGCATAGTTTCCACATTGGGTCTTTGCAGAACTGCATCTTTGCGCCTTGTCCTCCAATCAGAATGGCAGTCTGAGGATCAATGGGACAGAGACTCTGACCCCAGCGGCCCGAAGGACGATCCAGAGGGGCTGCATAGTCAGAGGCACAAAATGGCATCATGTCGGACAACAACACTGCTTTTCAATGTAGTTCTATAGCACGAACATGGAAATTAGCTTTGCTAAAACCTAGTGCAATGCTTCTTTCTTTGCTTTATACAAGGCTATGGCAATGTTTTTATTGTACACTGTCCGTGTTAAAAATAAACTAAACTAAACTTCACATTTTTAAAACTGATCCATCTCTCAATCAGCATATATGGCACTTAATAGAATTACGCTTGTTTTTACTGTACAGTATGCAGATGACAAAACTAAAAAGCATACCTGACTGGGTGGGAGTTTTGGGCTGTCTACCCCTGGGCCTGGGGTTGGGGGGTGTGCGGGTGTTGGCTTGGGTTGCAGCCGGCTGGTCGTCCTTCTGGGGGAAGAGACGCGTCTGGCTGCCGCGGGGGACGTTCCGGCCCCTTCGGCTCGGAGTGGTCTTGTCGGAGGCTTGGCTGTTGGGGCACGTGTTCTCCTGGTCGCCAGTGTCCTGCTCCAGTTCCGGTTCACTTCTCTTCCTCTTTCCAGGGCCCTCATGTATGATTGGTGGGACCACAGTGCTCTTTGGAGACAAGTTAAAAACATATTCAACATCTGGCTAACAGGCTTGTGCAAAAATTCAGAATTTTAGAATTAGCTTTCAAGTGGAATCAAATTTCATCTTATCTTACAGCCTTTAATTCAAATTTGAATTGCAATTCTGCACCTGTTTGCAACCTCAATTCAAATTCAACTGAAATTCAACACTCACAATTCGCAATTTAATTCTGAATTTTGCACCACCCTGTCAGCCAATTCCCTGATTATCTCTTAATATAATACATACACGTGTAAACAAATTAATGCAGTAATCAGCAACACGATAACCAGTGCCTCCTCCTTTTCAGGGACTTTACCTCAGGTGTAAACTCGTTCTTGGTCAGGTCTGATATCAGATCACCTGCAACCTACATGAACAGCAAATCTTTGAGATATATCACAATACATCACCATCACAGCATAAAAGCATGTAAAAAAATATAGGTGAAACATACTGACCATCATTTCACTGTCTAGCTTAACAGAGAGCCTTGCACCACTAGACCATATGCCATCTTCCCAATATTCCCAGCAAAGGGACCTTTACATGAAACATCCGATTAGCCTTTACAGATAAAATATAGTGATTTTTAAAATATCAATCAGACAAGCATAACTAACTCACTTATTCTTAGGGGTCATTTTGCCAGAAATGATGGGATTCGACTTTTCATCACTTAATTCGACAGTGACGCTGGAGCATTTGCCCCAAGTCCCTTTGGTGAATAGCACCACCTGCTGCACATACGAAGGTATTGCAGTAGGTTTAAGCCCAGGTTCTGTAGGACTGAGAAGACAAAAAACATGACAAAGTTACTGCTGATAATTTCTAAGAATTACCGTCAACCTTTCAGTGCAGTAGCAGAATATGTTGCATTACAATAGCAGAATTCGTGTCGGTCCTGGGTTATAGGTCCGTCCCATGTCGAAACTCAGAGATGCCGCGTTTTAACTGTTCAGAATTTTAACGATAGCCAACGTTGCATGGTTCACTACGCATTGACGCCTGTCTTCTGCATGTCAGTGTGCTAATTTGAGTAAAAACTGAGATACGAAGTAATTCGATGCATAACATTAGAGACTTTTCATAGATTAAGTGATCTTACCCAAAGATTTCACGGGGGGGTTCATCCACTCCAAAAACCGCGTAAATACTCAGTTCTCCATGTTGTGTAACCTGCGATAAAAATCCTGCCGTATGAAACAACTTATACCACCGCCAGCCTAATCTTTGCTGTATAATGTAAATTCTTTCAAATAGTAAACAGTTTATAAGAGGATATACGCCGTTGAAGTGGCTTGTCTTCTAAGTACAATTACAAATTCCGCGCGCCACACGAACAGCACAACAAGGAAGGCGGGGTGTTGGCTTGACGAATCAAAGCTGGGAGCGGTAAACTGGTTCAGCCAACCAGGAAAGCGTACACTGAACTAGGCGAAACGCTGTTTAGCTTAAGAGAAAAAAATACTTTGAATGGAAAGTTAAAGTTGCAAATATTTTCACTATCTGTGTTGTATAATTATGTAAGCTATATCTGGGTGTTAAATGGTAACATTGATATTGGTAATATATGGTATTAATATTGGTAGTTTAAAAGTTATATTATTACAATTACCTATTGTGTTAATTTTCTTATAAATCATAAACTATAAATTCAATGTAGAAGTTGAATTCTTGTTTAATACCACCTTCTCGACTATCCTTTGAGATATTCTAAAAATCTTGGAACGTGCACTTTTCCCAGAATGGCATGGGAGAGGTGCAGGCAGCTTGCTGCTACTTTTCCCAAACCCACTCAGACTTTCTCTTCTCTCACGAACATCTCTGGCAACCAGTACCATTCAGTTGAACTGTCTGAGGACAACTAGGACGACAGTGTGTGTCTGACCACCAAATTCTCATTCCAGAAAAAATATCAGTGAAAGGTAAAGCTATGAATCCAAAAGCTAAATAAACTGTTGGAATGAAAAGTATTGCGTAGCTGTGAAAAACATCACAATTACATAATTGCCGGGCAGCTAATGCAAGTCACGTTAGCCCGTTTGCATGTTTTAGCATTACATTTTTGATGTTTTAGCTAGCAGCTTAGCAGCTAAGTAAAGAGTAAATTTTCACAGGTATTAAAAACCTTTGGCAGTTGTTGTGACATAAAAAGCTTACATGAAAAGAATGTGACTGACATAAGTCACAAACATCCTGCCCTCTTTGCAGCCATATGGTCGCTACTATGGGAGATACTGTTCATAGCTAACTTATGTAGCCCATGCTCCAATATGACTTCTATTCAGCATTAGTGATGTTAACGTCAAATGCTTATTTACTTGTCAATCAGTATTCTGATAATCAGGGCAGTTAATTTGTTAAGGGCAGGATCATCTGCTCAGTAGTACCAAAATGCAAAATAAAATTATTATCTTTTAGCTTACTAAGAGCATGTCACCAGTTTTTAAAGATGAATTCTTAGACCCAGATGCAGTAAGCTAGTCTTCATGGAGGTCAGCTAAGTTGATCTTGGAGATAGATATACGTTTTATGCTTTCTAACTGTTGAGCATTTTCCCCAAGATCACCGTCCTGTCAAAGAACTTGCACGTCATGAAAGTGTATCAGAAGTTGAACACAGGTACAATGACAAGCTTTTTAACTGTTGTCACAGTCTTGCAGAAATCAGAATGTCGGCTCACAAAGATTACACAGGAGACTGTGGCACAAAGAGGAGGATAGCCGCCACTCTAGTGATGCGTGGTGCTTCAGAGTACCAGCCCAGACAACCAATGGGCCGAGGGGCCCTGTCTGTGGTTCGCACCTCCACCGCACGACCCTCCAGTGAGAGCAGTGAGGAGTGCGACCTTCTCTGTGGAGGAGACTGCCCCAGGCCCTCAGCCAGAACTTCTTTGACTCTCGACCTCCTGGAGCTGCTGGAACCTCTGGAGTCAGCAGCCCCACCGCTGATGGAGGAGTCTGACTCAACAGGGCAGTGCTCGGACTCGGCTAGCATCAAGAGCCCACGGACGCCTGGCCTCGTCTCTCTGGAAGGGAGTCCCAAAGCCCCTCATCACCAGGCCTGGTTGAATGAGGAAGAGGATGAAGACTCTGACGAAGATTCAGGGGACAATTACTCCCTCCCTTCCCCCTCGTCCCCTGTCAGAGTGTATGAGCAGGAAGGCTCTGAAGAAAAGGGTGCCATTGCTGTCTCAGCAATGAGAGATCAGTTGAATGAAGGTGAGCAGGTTAAAATTTTCAATTTTTTAGAAAATGTATGAAATTTAAACACAATCAGAAACACGGTCAGCTTTGCATCAGCGGTATGCACGACCTCTGTAGACTACTGCTAATGTTTTAGAAAAGGCCACTGTAGACGAATATACATATATAATATATGATATATATCTGATATGTAATATTATAATAATATTTTATATTATATAATATAGCATTTTAAAGCAGTCATTTGCCCCTATGTCATATAGACTACTGTGTGTTGATGTATGGAATTAAGTTAAGTCATCTTTACCTGAGAGGATAAAAGCGGAGTGAGAGACAGACATGTTTGTTAAGTTCCGTGTTCTATTTTCGCAAGGTGGAGGGGGGAAAAATCCCTTTTTATGCAGACCAGAGTCGAGCCCTCATACGCTGGCACGGAAGATCATTGAGAAGTTTATATTGTGATGTTTTGTGACACTCCCACTTATGCAGACTGGAACTATTCATGTTTGCTCCCTTTGTAATGTATTATGTTGCTCTATTTTGGTCAGTATTCAGTGGTCTTTGTCTTTACTGTCCTGGGGGGCACCTCTGACCTCTGACCTTTTAACCCATCCAGGGGTAGTAGACACACATTCACACAATTTTGGAGCAGTCTCTCTCTTGTTGACTTTTTGTCGAAATTTTAGAAACAAGTGCATCCTTTGTGTTTTTTCCCCAGTAAATGTGGCCGATTGGCACAAGAGTCGGATGGCGGCCGTGAGCAGTGTGTGCTTTGACCAACTCCTGAGGAGCTACCCTGAGTACAGGAGTGCAAAAAGTTCTGTGGCTGCCTTCGTACTGGAAAAACGTCAGTCTCTACTTGTTTGCCATCCCATTGTCAATCATCTTATTGAAATGTAGGGGTGACATGAGGCAGGAGACCTTGTGGACCCCCATACAACATGATAGTGACATTGTGTGTGTGTGTGTGTGTGTGTGTTTTACTTGGACCCAAATATTTCAAGCAGCACCCGTCATATATACAGTAGACATGCAGATTTGTGAGTGTGTTAGAGTAACGTGTGTGTGTGTGTGTGTGTGTGTTTGCTTGCTGTGGCTCTTAGGCTGTGTATTGTAGAGATCAGTCCTGCAGGACACCAGTGCAGAGCCCAATGTTAGGGAGAGTCTGTGTGTGTTTTTCTCAAAGTTAGTGATGCATACAGCCAGTACAGCTGGCTTTTAGCACAAATGTGTGTACGGGGGGTCATGATGTGTGTGTCTGTGTGTGTTGCAGGGGTTACTGATGCAGAACGCTTAGGCAATGAACTGTAAAATGTATGTGTGTGTTTTTGGGCGTCCATGCCTTAGTGAGAGAGAATAGAGGACGAAAGAGAATCTGTGAACATATGCATTGAGGTGTAATAGATGTTGTGTGAAGCAGTGTTGATGACAGATAAAGGTGTGTGTGTGTGTGTGTGTGTGTGTGTGTGTGTGTGTGTGTGTGTGTGTGTGTGTGTGTGTGTGTGTGTGTATGTGTATGAGGTAGTGTTGGTGACAGAGATAAGTGTGTGTGTGTGTGTGTGTGTCTGTGTGTGGGTGTGGAGCAGTGATGGTGACATCGAGATAGAGGTGTGTGTGGGTGTTTGCACGAGGCCGGTGCACTGATGTATGCAAATGCCATGTGAGATTTAGATGGAGTGTGTGTGTGTGTGTGTGTGAAGATGTGGATGGAGTGTATGGGTGTGTATGAAGTACTTGTATGTTTACTGTGTGTGTGTGTGTGCGCGCACGCAGTGGTGACTGACGCAGCAGGCCGGCGCAGTGAGCTGTATGAGGTGGTGGCCTTGGGTACAGGTCAAAGCTGCTGCTCAGGCTGGTTCTCCTACACCGGAACCGTGGTTCATGACTGCCACGCCACTATCGTCGCACGGCGAGCCCTCAAAAGGTAGCCCCTCTCCTTCCAACCTTATTTTTCTGTCCCTTTTCCCCCCTCCTATCCTTGGTCCTAATGCCAAAACCGCTTTTCAGTTCAGTTTCATTAAAACCACTTGTCTCGAGGCAGCAAAACAGCAGCCAGATTTTTTCCACTTTTTTTTCCAAAGTGGAAAAAAAACAAGAGATGAGTGAATGCTTAGGTGATTGAGCATTGAATTGAAGTTGATGTGTTTGTGTATTTCTTTTTTTTCCAGATATATTTACAAGCAGCTTCTACTGTTCTACAGTTCAGATCCGCATGCGAGTCGACATTCCATATTCGAGAGCGCCACAGACGGAAAAACTCTCCAGCTCAAACCCAAGATCTACCTGCACCTCTACACCAACCAAACTCCCAAAGGAGCGGCCCAGTGCCCCCTCATGTATGGCCACCAGTTACACAGTATACTGTGCAGGCATACTGTTGAGGATAGATAGATAGACAGACAGATAGATAGATAGATAGATAGATGGATAGACAAATAGATGGATGGATGGAAATTTTTCCATCCTGTAGCATCCATGAAATGACATACAAGATATACACACACATATACACAGACACACTCCAGAAACTATAAAAAGGGAATAATTTGTGCAGCTGTCATTAAAGTGTGAAATTGGTATAAAAATGTTCAGGAGGATGCAGTTTTAACAGGGAAAGTACACCCTGCTATAGTGCAAAGAGGTGTCGGAACAAGGATATTGCCAGTGCCATTTCTGTATCTAATACAAAGCATAAATAATCTACCTAATGTAGTACATTAGAAATATGTACTCAGTGCCTTACTGTATAAAAATTAAACATAGGACTATAAAAATAAAAGGTTAAAAAACAATTAGTAGAAATTGAAAAATAGAAATAATAGACTTCAGACAAAGTAGCTATGCTAGCTGTTCCCATTGACTCTCAGGGGTTAGTCTTCCCTGTTGGTAGGAGAAAGTTATTGCTATTCAAGGATGATGTACTCTATTGAAACACATGAATATACTCTGTAGTGAAGCATAAAAGCACAAAGCCTAATTACATACTTTTATGTGAATAGAAGATACAGTACAGTATAGTATTATCCACATGAAATACTGGTGCATTTCAACCCATAGCTGCTGTTTGAGGTCACAGAGTGCTCACTAATGTAAAGTTTGATTGGTCCACTCCACAGGAAGCTGAAGAGTGGCAACTACGAGTCTCTCAAGCTGCACTGCTTTGCGAAAGGCTCCCTGATGCCGGCGTCGCTGGTGCCCATCAGCGTGTGGGCAGCCCGAGTCTGCTGCATGGCCGACAGCGACAAGCTGACCCGCTGGTCTGTCACCGGAGTGCAGGGGGCACTGTTGAGCCACTTTATAAAGCCACTCTACATCACCAGTGTTACCCTTGGTAAGATGCACATTCATTCAGTCATAGGCTGCATTGGCCCCTGCAGAATCAGGGTAAGTTTGTGGGAGCCAGTAAACACTCACAGGGTTTTTGCTGGATAGTTCAGTGCTGGTAGTTGAAAGTCTTCAAGAAAGATGTATTACCATTGAGTCCATAGGATCCATGTTGAGGTCCTAACCAGTGCAGTATTGCTGATGTTGATTTAACATGAAAAACAACACTAAGAAGTCAGTGGTGGTACAGAAATATAGTTTGATTACGGTTAAGTTACAAGGTTGGGGGCCCTTATGACACTCAAATGGTTATACCAGAAGATTTGACCAGACTAAAAATAACCTGTGCGAGTATATGGATGTCTAGGTGTTTAAACCTCAACCTGGTTTCACCTGTTCAGCGGGGGCCTCCAGTAGCAGCTATGAGCACGTATCAGACACCATTAACAAGCGTCTGGGCGAAGGCTGGCAGGACATCCTGCACCCCCCCTACAAGGCCACCAGCATCTTCTTCTTACCTGGAGACAACATCGGGCCCCTGCTCCCCTTGGACCGATGCAAGGATCTCAGTATCAACTGGAGTCTTGGTGACAGCAGCATCGAGATTGTGGATGGCACCATAGGGAAAATTATTGACTGGTGAGTCAACAAACAGCTTCAGAATGCTGTTGCTTTTCCTTCCCCAGGACGCTGAATACTAAATACCTCTAAATACCAAGTGTGTTGCAGAGGTTCCTGTCCACAGCAGTAGGTGGTGTATACCAAGGATGAAAGATGTAGCTCAGGAGGTTAAATCCATGCATCATTTAACTGATTTGCACATTACATCAAAGTGTCAGTTGTCAGAAAATCATGAACAACTTCAGTGAAAATTTTGAATCTTTGACTTAAAAACGCACTGTCTGCTTTTCATAGACATAGCAATGGCAATGGATTCATAACTGCTTGTTTGGATACCTGACGTCACAGTCTAGACGTATGTTAGTCTAGACATGCCTGCTTCTCTTTGTAAGAAAAATGTATAACTATAAGCATAGGTTCATAAGTAGGTTCTACTGTGTGTGCAGAGAGGGTGAGGTGTAGAGACACAGGATGAAAATCATCACATTTGGCTTTCCCTCAGAGGTGAAAGGGACCTGCAGGGCCCTTTTTAATCCGTCAGCGCTCAGGTTTTGATCCCTCTACCCATCCCCCCCCCCCAATCTCTGTGTGTCTCTCTCCAATTTTTGTGGTGGTCTGTCAGCTCTCCGTACCTGAGTGGCGCCGGCTTCACCAGCCGACTATGCAAGAGGGCCCTGTACTTCAGCTTCCGCAAGGTGGCCTCCCAGGCAGGACAGCAGGACCTGCTGGCGTTCGCCTCGTACAGCAGTGCCAAGGTATTTTTGTGTTTGTTTTGTTATGTTTTTTTTTTTTTATCAAAACAAAAAGAACAGCAGACATACGACCAAGCCAGTACTCAAGACATTATCAGCATGAATAATGATGGTAGAGCGCAACAAAAAACAAAGAGGGTAGGGTTAGGGGTAATTTATGTGCAAGAGGAATTTTTTGTCGTTGTTTTGTGTGTGTAATTTCCACATTCACATTTGAAGGAGCTATGTGAAGAAACAACCATACTTAAGTTCATGTCAAAAGTGCCTAAGTATTGTGCTGTCCAGATATCCACTGAAGTTAGCATGCTAATCAACTAGCTTTGCACCGTCTTTCTAATATCAAAGTATACCATGTGTGGCCGCTGTATGAAAGACAGTCTGAAAGAATGCAAAGCTACGTTCAAAACGGGTCACAACCAGATATATTCTACAAGACCTTATACATAGCAGCTTTAGAGGTACTAAAGGTTTACGTTATAGGTTTGTGTGTGTGAGTGTGTACACCAGTGATTGCTTGAGCCCTGAGTGTATGCATGTGGAAGTAATGCAGCGGTGGTATTTTTAGATGGCCGCTCAGTCGTACCAGGAGGCCAAAGCTGTGGTCAACCAGCAGTTCCGGACAAACGACGCCGGGCCATGGAACTCAAAGCAGCTGGTGGACAGCTTTAAACGCTGAGCAGTTTTTCCCAATCTTTTGTATGTATGTAGCACTGTCCAAAGGTGTAGTAGGATGTTGCTTTCCATTGTTTACATTAATGATTATGTTACATGTTCAGAACAAGCTTTTTTCTAGGTTCTTAACTTGTGTAATAATGCGACATTTTTTGTAAGGTGTGTTGTTTTTTTTTGTTTTTTTTGAAATTATTTGTTGTTTTAGTTATATATTTTTAAACATCACGAAAGATAGAAAAACAAACAAAAACATTCTGCATTGATTTTATTTGAAGGGATTTCGGTAGAAAAGTGTTATTGTTTTCATTGTTTCCTTTTTTAGCAGAACCACTGGCCACTAGGTCATGCCAGAGGGTGAGACTGTATAGGCAGCTATTGTTATTTCGACCCGTCTCCCCCCTCCCCCGCCCTCACACCCCATCCTGGAAATGTTGCTCTGATGTCCCTCATTGCTTCCCTTGGCCTTGACCTGCCCCTGTGCAGTGAGGCCTTTGGAGGGCCACTGATACCCAAATGCTGACTTGAGGTTCATTCTACATTTTTTTTTTTTTTTTGTCATTTGAAGCGCCGACAACAGCTGGTGGCTCGGCTTGTGGCTCTACCTCCTGTATACAAACAAACTCCGAAACCTCAAGACAATTTCTCTTTTATCAACATGACACACACACACAAACAAAATTTAACATTCATAACGAGTGAGGAGAAAAAGCACAGCACATACTGGCTAATATGTGGTTGTTGCTTCAGTGCTTACATAGATTTGTGGGGTGTATGACTTGGTCAAAGAAAATAAAATGATGTTTAAAGAGGTTTGAGTGTGTGTAATGAAGAAAATACAGTTGCACGAGGGGCACGACATCCAAATGGAGCAACCAAAATTTATTTGGCAAGCTTAAAGAAATGCATCAAAATTTTGAAATACAGTCATACAAAAATGTGGCTGTGTCAAAACCACGCCTATAAAATCTTCTGTAGTCTTTCAGTACAAAAACGTCAGTGCAAGACAGAAAACGTCTTTTATCCAAATAAAAAGAAATCGGATCCATCTTGTAAACTTGTTGCCATCAGTGAAGGAAGCTATGAAAAACCAAAATGGTCCCAGATGATACTATGAACCAAGACCTGTTACCTGTGTAAACTGAAGCCAAAGGTGCTTTCATGGTGATTGCATTGTTGCCTGGCATTTTTTTATGTCAGGGAAAACTCTTCAGTTAGACTATGCAGTTTGAAAGCACCTCCGAATTTAGACTTTACATACCACTAATCTCACTTCACAATATATACCTCTTGTCTCAGGAACAGAATCAGGAGATAAAACACACACACAGTCAAAGAAGCATTGACTATGCTACATGCACAGCGAATTTGGAATAAGGAAAATATTCTGGTTAAAACAAGATCCCGAATAATCTGTTCACGTGTGTGGAAGAGTTGTGTGCTACAGGAACATTCCCATATACATAGCTATGGCTATATTCCAGTTAAGTCACCAACATAGCCTACAAAGTTGCCTTGTATTGGCTGTGCCATGCCAAATGACCATGCACACATGTGAAAAACCGTTCCGGTAAGGAGCATTTTCCAGTTAATGGTGTATTCATCACTCTGAATTCCATTTAATTCCAGCATAAACCAGGGAGTTTATTCAGATTTTTAGAGACTGGAATATGGACAAATTCAGAAGATGACAATGGGAATGAGTACATGCCTTGTGCACAAACTGAATATTCCCAGTATTCCCGTTTCCAACCGGAATATTTTCTGCATGTAGCCATAGTCAGTGAAGGCATCAAAACAAATTGCTTGTCATTGCCTTAGTGTAACACGGTTAAAAGTCATACTTGAAAGGAAACATGAAGTTCCATTAGAACATAATGAACCAGATTTCAAACCGTATTTATATTTCAAAGATGAAGAGAGGAATGTTAGAAATCAATGTGGGGCATTTATTACCTTTGCATTTAATTTAGCTGTATTTACCCATTTCGCCATGAAATGAAGAGCCTAACATAGTATGCATATCAGGATGTCTGATTGGCTTGGTGTCAAGAGTATGGTATGTGAGGCTCACTCAAAAATTAAAAAAACTAAACTAAAATAAAATAAAATCCTAATTCCACAACTGAACTGTTGCTTGATTGGACAGCAGGGGGAGATGTTAATCAGTGTATATAAAATGTGAAATGTACAAAAAACATCATGGCAGGTTGACATTAACTTGAAAAAGCACAAGCGAAAAAATAGATTGCTGCGCTGTTGTCTTTTGAAATTGGTGATTGAATCCTATCTTCAGAACATGTTAAATTCAAGGTCATGTTGAACAGAACATGTCATTGTCTGACTACCCAGAGTTGATCTGAGTATTCTGCTGTACATTGTAGGTTAATGTACAGTATATATAAGACCTAGACTTAGACAGACAGGAGAAAAATGGGGATTTATCTTTTTTCTGGTCAAAACAAACCACATTTTGAGTCATATGGTAATCTGCCTACTTAGAGAAAATATTGTCCTAGTACCTTTATTGTTTTGATAAATCAAAAGTGGTAACTGAATTAAACAGATTATAAGGAGGACCATATTTCAGTTAAACAGCATTTTAAAACTAGCAGTATAATAGATGATGTGGTATTTTTCAAAAAGCACACTGAAAATTTGCAGGGTTTCCAGTGAGCTTGGGTCAGTGGAGAGATAGAGGGCTGGCACTCAGCTAAGGTGCACTGATGCCGCCAGCTATAAACACTGCCAGCCCCAGATCAGTAACTATGGCAACAGGCCCTAGTTTGGCAGCGACAGCGGGGGTGAAAACCAGAGAGATGTCGGCTGTGATTCAGCCGCGGCCTGTGTCACATTAACCCCCCTTCAATCTAAGCCCATGGAGACCCACACCATCGCGGGGCTTTCGTGTAAACGCCGGTGAGTATGACAATGGTGAGCAGTTTTGTGATTAGGAACAAGAGGAAGAGGGGGTGGGAGCAGGGTAAACTGTCAGTGAATGAGGCTCAGGTGGAGTGGGGTGGAGTAGGGCTGGGAGTGGGGGAGGGGACGGGAGGTCACTTAGGTCGCCCAGGGCGATTCAGGAAGGGCTCGGTCTCTGAGGGGCTTGCTCCAGCATCCTCTCCACCACCGCGGTACTGTGAGCTGCCCTTTCTCCGCTGGAAAAACGCCAGCCCTCCGATTACGATCCAGAAGAAGAAGTTTACCCAGACTGATGTCTGACATAAGGTCAGGTCAGGGGAGAGAGACAGAGAAAGTACATAAATTCTACGTCCACATGCAGTACATAGCAACTCACTGAGGTGTAATCAAATCGACACAACATAGTAAATAAATTAAGTTTAATAAATAAGTTAACATCTATAGACTCTGAATGGGATGTCACTGATTTTTTGGCGGCTGTAATGGCAGGCATCCAAAATACTTCTGTAGTCTATCGGTCAAATCACAAGTTAAATGACACTAGAAAACTGGAGGAATAGACCATAGGGTTAGGCTCAGAAAAAAAAATAAAAACGGGAAAAGAAAGGCAGGAAGGAAGAATGAAAAAATAATTAAAAAAAAAATCTATGGTGGCACTGGAGGAAGGAACTAAAGGCACCAGGACAGGAAGGAAGAGATGGAGTGCTGGAGAGTTGCTGAGAGATGAAAAAGAACTAAATGGCAGGCTGATGGGGTGCATGCATATATATATATATATATGTGTGTGATCTTCAGCACAGTTCCTGCCAGGCTAAGGTGAGATGAGGGCCATCCAACAGAAAGAACTAAAGTGTGTGACATGCACTGAACACTGTTCCTGTCAGTCAGGGTAAGTGGTGGGTCAACAGACAGAGAACTCAAATGTGTCATAACCACATAAGGGCAGGTCACAGAATTTTTTTTTTTAAAATTGGAAAAGTTTCTTAATGTCAATAATTCAAGCTAAAAAATTTAACTCGTACATTATATAGATTCATTATACAGATTACACATAAAGCGAAATATTATACAGCTGTAAGCTGCAATCATTAACTAATCAATGAACTAATCATGAACAAATAATGGCTTGAAATATTTAGCTTAATGTATGAATCTACATTAATGTGTGAGTTTCACTTTTTACACATCAGTCTGAATGAATGAATGAAATGACTGAATTTTAACCACAATATTCCAATTTTCTGAGACCATCTGTATAACACATAAGTCTAAAAAAGGTGTAGTGTGCCATACCTCTGCAGACTGCAGACTGCTGTAGAACTTGCTGCCATTGTAAGGTTCAGCCCATTTGACAGTCTGAGCATCCTCGCACCTATAAACGTACACATGCTCATTAAGGCAGTGTTGTGCAAATTCACACTTCAAAGTTTAGTTCAGTTCATACAAAAGAAAATGAATTAATTCATGTTCATAGTTCTTCAAATCAACTGAGAACTAGTCACCTTCAGTTTATTTTTCAGGTTGTTTTTAAGTTTAAAAGAACAGTGAGTATTTCTGGCTCATGTGTTCAAATAAACCCTGAGCAATAATCCCCCTCATGATCAGCTACCCATCCCCATCATCTCCAACTGTTATATCATTTGTATCATCACAACTAAGGCAATAACCCTACATTACCAAGCTTTTATCTGAACCTACAGTGGTTCTGAGGCTGAAAAAACTTGAACTAATTCAGGTTCAAGCTCTTATGTTATAAATGTGCTTAGTTCATTTCACAGTTCATAGAAAATTGAACTTGTTCACTGAGCTAAATCTTTTGAACTAGTTCATGCACAACACTACATGAACTGGACTAGACAGTTGAAGAAGTCTGTTTTCTTTTCTTTGTTGCTCTATTGATGCCTTACATCATACACGATTATACAACATTATGTGTGAAACATCTGATTGTATCTTTACGTTTTAAATGTGGATCAAATCCTGTCTAAATGTTTTCTCGAGAGATAATGGAATTTAAACTGCCTCTGTTTAACATTTGTCTCTCCAGGTCATGCGTAACTGATTGCTTAGAAATGCATAACACACACAGGGTGCATGACAGAGCATGCTCACACTAGCCAGCCAGGGACAGCAGAAGCTGGGCAATGAATAAACCTGCCTGTAAACACCTTAACAGCATAATAAACTACTATACTGCATCAATAAAGCTAGGATCCTGTTAAGGTATAAATTTAAAGTAAGTGCAACCTAAGGTCCTAAAATTGGAGGGGTCATAGGATTATCAAGATCATTGATATTGTAGATTCTGCTTATGAGCCCAATTCTTTATTAATTCCTTACTGTTTATAAGGTATTCTACCCAGGTTTTTAGTATCAGCACATAGGCCTATAATATGGCCTATACTACTAGGTGACCAGCTTATTAGAATGAGAGAAACCTGGTAGAACAGTGAATAGAATCTATGACCCAATGACTATGGTCTGAAAAACATATTGGCATTGACCAGAGGAATTGATCATGCCAGAGGGATACGATTCCAGTGAATTGAAGCATTCAATTCTCAGTTCTACTCGATTCCTGGTTCTCGATTCCCACCCCTAGGTCCTATCCAGATTGAATTCTTTCAATATGCACAAGAACCTCACACCTCTTGATACTGAACACCACAGAAATGCTGAGAATGAAAAACCATAATAATATATCAACACACCAGTTTTGATCGCTGCTGATAGGACACATTCTTTCAAAAAAACCTTGTCAGTATAACCCCCAACCTCCAAATTCCAACACTATATCATAATCATACCTTTAACTCTTTAAAAAAAGAAAAATTATATATATATATATATATATATATATATATATATATATAAAGCAAGTACACCAATTTCTCTTTTTTTGACATTAATGGATTAGTCATAGCTGCCTGTAATGTTAATGTGCATAATGTTAATGCTCATTCCACAGTCTAGACAAAGTTCACCAATCAGATGGGAGTCCTGAGTTCACCTGTTAAACTTTTGAAGAGATCCGCATAGCTTGTCTCTTCCGATCCTCAGGATGCAGCCAGTGATGAGCAGGAAGAACAGGAAGATTCCGCACATCCCCAGTGTCACGTTCAACCACATCCGCTCCCGACTACCAATCAAGAAAGACTTGATTTTTAGGCTTGACATGCAACTTCTCTTTGCTGTGCCTTATGATTTGATTGACTACTGACATTAACGGTTTAACGTCCCAAAACATGCTAAGGATACCATCCTAGAATTCAACAAAACTTATTTGTGTATGCCAATACATTTCTCACAGCTATCTATATACCCAAAACACTGCAATTCTGGAGATTACAGTTAATGCACCCCAATCTAAATGGAAGACAAAGTAAGGAAGTACAAAGTTCTCAATCTTTTGTGTGATGTTGAAGCATTGAGCTGACTCAGCAATGTTTGCAATTATGGCCTTGCCAATGACATTAAAAATTAGTTAATTTATGTTGACTAATTATCTACTTGGCTTTAGAGAGACTTGAGACTGCATCATCAACCTGATAACTTTCACTGGTCCACCAAGGTTATTCCAAATTCAGTGGACACTGTGTCATGGTTATTCAACATTTACTCACACACTAAAAGAGATTTTGATAGATCTGTAGGGTAAAGGCTGTAGGCCCCTGTACATTTCAGATATAGGATGCACAGAAGTAAGCACACATCTGAGTAAAACTTTGGAAAAGTGTTCTCACCTCCTGACTTCTCCATCAACACAGCTGGAGTAGACCCAGAACAGAGTGAGGGAGAAACAGAAGATGGCCACACACACAGAGATGGACGACACAAAGTAGCAGAGAGAGGAGTTACTATAGGAAGTCACGTTGATTTCTTTGCTAGTTTCGTTGTACTGTAGCACACCGTACAGCAAGCATTTTCCCCCACTGTGACCCTACAGAGAAAGATAGGAGGCACGTAAACTCATTTTGCTAGTCACTGTATTCAACACATTGATTATAAAGGAAGGAACTGCACGTCTGTGTTTACCTAGACAAATAGTCATTTTTCTCATTTGCATTGGTGATGCTTGCAACTGTAACCTTGGTACACCCAACATGTGGTCTATTTACTACTAGCCCATTTTACGAATCTCCAAAAACCCAGAAACCAATCACAACAGCTTATACTGCAGGCGATGGGCTTTTACATGCATAAAAACATTCAAAACTATTGTTTAAATAAATAAATAAATAAATAAATTTTGCACTGAAGATGCGTTTAGGTGAGTTTAATTCTTCAATTTAACTTTTAAATTTCATGCCGGTTATGCCTCTGGTCCTGGAAATAGGATGTCAATCAATTGTCTCCTGATTCACTGTCAATCTATAGGGGCGGTTGTCTGGCAAGAAGTTTTAGGGGCCCTACAGGAGAACAATACTACCAACCTGGACACTGTAAGGGCAGTCACAAAACCAAAGCTTTTTGAGAGGCAGTCATTTCCCCTTTACTCTCACTCTGACAGCCCTGTTATTCTCAGCTTAGACAATAAAAGGATTGGAATGGATACAATGGATTCATTTGGACCTAGTCAAAACCACTTTATTTATGAAGAGCTCTGTTGTAGTTCACTTTTAGTCAAGGAGTATAGGGCTTCATCCTTTGGCAGGAAAATGCTCTAAAGTGAATCATCTTAGGCCATGCGGAGCGAGGATGGGCAGACAAGAAAAGCTTGTTTTACAATCTCAGACCTTGAGTAATTTCAGACTGACTACAAACGTGCTTTAACAGGAAGGTAAACTGTAAAACGCTGCTGTCTGCACAAAGAACCCAAACTGCAGGCTGAAAGAGAAAACGCAGACATATTGGGTAATCCCCTTCAAAGTTGCTAACAGTAGTGACAACCATCCACTTTCAGCACTTTCCCCGCTCCTGTCTCATCTGACTCCAATAAGAAAAGCTAATTGGGTACGAGGAGGGTTTTGGTCACATGACCACACATGAGCTCACATCGGCAATGGAAGATCAAGTTCCACATTTTGTTTCCCTTCCTCGAACTTCTAAAAGGAGACACCTAAATGCAAATCAACGAAAAGTTTGTTTTTGTTTAGACAATCCCCCTCTCTTGTAGCCTACAAACGTGTCTGGTCTAAGATGTGGAATCATGCTTTCATTGAATTTGAGGGCTGGACAAATGATGGCCCAAACTGTCCTCGGTGAGTCACGATAAATGACAGCGTCATCAGTCTAACGTCAACGTTACTGATCAAACTGCAAGTATCAGACTGCTACCAAGCACATCAGATATCACATCAAATGTCTTCACATTACAGATTTTTTTTTTTGGTTCTACCTTCAATCAAACATAGTAAAATTAGTTCCTGGTATTCCCTTTTGCAGATAAAGTTAACCCATTAACCTATCAATCTATCATAAAACCTATAAACGTGGCACAACAAACTAAACTTCACATTCGTGAAAAGCTCGTTTTAGTGTTTTCTTGACATGACATCGAAAATACAAATCAGATTTGGCATTGGACAGTCATGATCATGTGCAAAAGTTGAAAGCTGTCGTCATCAAGTTAGCAAGTAAAGCGTAGACCAACTTTCAGAGAAGTAGCCTACTAACAGTAATGGATTTCGGTCTCAGAAAACTACAACAAATGGCTATGTTTAAGCCTACCTGCACAATTGTTACCAAAGCTGCTGTAACAATCCCGCAAATGAAGCAGCTGGCGTAAAGCGCGAGCTCCAGTAGTAGTAACAGCGGGAGCGCCATTGCCGGATAGTGGGTCACATGTATGCGCGCACTTTCTCTTTATTCACACCACAAACAGTCACGGCAGCGCGCTTTCGACACAGTTTGCGTAGATGAGTTAACCCTACAAAATCCTCCTGAAGAGGAGATGGCCAAATAACTGTTGCTGCTGTTTTCAGGGTACTTAGGTTTTCAAATGGCTCGGATTTCTTGTGCGCACATGATATGAGATAGATGTGTCAGTGGTTTATCAGGGTTAGGTTCTTGTTGTAAATCAATGGACCTTGAATGGACCTTGTTGCATAATATTACTTAAATGTCCCAAATGCAATGTTAAACTTTAATTGATCATATTTTAGGCCACAACTATTAGCTAGACGAGAGGGAACTATTTCTTATCACTCACAGATGGCGCGCAGTCTGAAGACCACGATGCCATCACGGTCGACTCGTGCTCAGTGTCAGGCGGTTAGACTTAATTTTGTTCACTCTGCCCCTGTCACGGATTATAGTTGTGTAGTCAGGTGCCCTGATTTGAACGCTCTTTAGTGATCTTCTTAACGGGATTATTTCATAAGGGTCTATAGTCTCATGAGTCATTCTAACATGAGATCACGTTACACTGAAATAAGTCCATGAAGAATAACCTATTATAAAGCTTGTGATGAGTGAGTTATTGACTGCAAGACCATTGATAGGCAACACGGACACTAAATGTTTTAAGGGGAAAGTGGAATGAAATAATGTGACCGCGTTTAATTATGAACCCAAAGAATGACCCCACACAAAAGGCATATACTTTAAAATGTATGTTTATTACACAGACATTTCACATCAAAATTCACAGAAAAAAAAAATCAAGGCTCAAAAACCTGGAATAGAAACAACCATACATTTTTGACAATATGACAATGTGCTTTTTTTCTTAAACCTACAAAGCCTGCCAAATCACAAACTGCCCTTATGCAAATGATCAGACAGGCACCTTTTGCTGACATAATGCAAAATAGCATACAACTTCTTTCCCCTCCTTCCACTGAAGGTATAGAAAGTGCAAGCTCAAATTTTGAGGACCACAACACTCAACACATGAAAAAAGACCATTATAGCAACATCAAAGCTCAACATTCAATACTTGGGGCCCCGTTCGCAGTTCTTCGCAGGGCTAAATAATTTAAAAAAAAGTTTTGAACGACTTAAGCATAAAGCTCCCTTTTTGTTTGTTCATTTATTTAAGATGGTCATAAGCTTGTTTGGAGTTAAAGTTAGTGTGTCAAGATAGATTGATTTTCAAAACGTCATTTGATAAAAGGTGTATAGTGCATGCCTTAACAGTGTATATGTGTGACATGATACAACAGAGAGAGAGAGAGAGATAGTGTTTTGTTCCCAGACAACAAGTGTGTCATTTCACACACCCAGGGGCTTTGTGTACATTCCCACGCCTCACACCGATCGATGTGTGTCTACTGGACACCCAGGTAGGCGGAAGCTGTCAGGAATGGGGCTGTCCAGTTTACAGATGATCTTATAGATGGATTTCTTCCAGCAGGGGTCAGTATCACGTCCACCTTGGATGGCATTGAAGAACTCCCTCAAAGCCAACTCAGACACCTCCACAAACCTCTCAGGGACCTGTGCAGAAGGGGGATATCATGATAATATTAAATATTGTCAATGTAAGTTCATTTATGTAGCCCATCGGTGTAAACTAATGTAATAATTGTATCAGTGTTAATATAGCACTTAGGTCAACTAATACCGTATAAAATTTCTGAAATGATCAAATTAAATTACTCTAGGCTTCTGACACCTATATCTAGTACAATGCAATTACATTTGGGTTGACACTGTTGTAGTGAAAGGTAATAAACAAATAAAACGCACAGGCTCACATATAACCACATACATACCTGATAGTCATTGCTCTTGTTGTAATGCATGTTGAGGATGCGGAAGAGCTCAGAGTTGCGACTCACACGTAGTGCCACCTCCCTAGGTGTCATCACACCGTCCCTGACTGCCTGTCGTGCAAAACGTTCCATCTGGATGTAGAAGAACTCGCGGAAGTTACTGAACCATTTGATGAGCTGGGAGGTGACACAGCGGTTGAACTGGAAAAGAATAGCCCAAAAAGGTCAGCTTTTTAAACCAAAATGACAATATTTATTGGTCATCATACAGGTAAAATGGGTGTTTGATAAATGTATCAAATATATTGTATTTTATGAAAATTAAAGAAAATAACAACTATTTTATTATCGCATTATGCTGTTTTGTATTTTTAGCAAGAAAAGATTCCAAATGACCAAAAAATCCAGGAACCAGTCACAAGCATAGGTAACAGTAAGTAAAGGAAGAGTCCACTGACATAACCTCATTTTAAACAGGAGTCAAGAATAAATCGCCCAATATCCCTGTTGTTAGGTAGAAGAACAAGAGTTTGATACAAGGGCAGAATAGTAAAACAGCAGCTAACGCTAGCTAATGAGGGCAAAGAAACTCCATTTCACTTTTCTGTGACCCTTTTAGTGAGTGTTAGCCACCGGTTTGCAAATTCGGTCTATGTTAGACCAAATTTCCTATTTCCTCTTCCTACCATCAGCACCCAGTGAGCTCAAGCAATGGTGATATGGAATGATTTATCCTGGACTTTTCCTTTAAGAGGCAGTATAGTGTCAAACAGTCAATATCACTATCACTAAATCTGAGGTAAGTTACTCAGGGATAGTAAAAGGTCACTGTTAAATATGTTGCACAGAAAGATTGCTGCTCTGCATCCTTAATTTATGATCAGCTTGTATAGCAGTCAATATATATATATATATATATAAATCAGTGTAGTGAGAGTTTGTATTTGTATTTGGTATGTAAAAACAGTGCAGGGTTCACATGAGCTATTACCTTGACATCAGGAAAGTAGGTTTTCAGCGTGTTCGAGCTAGGATAGCGCGTGTAAAAGAACATCAGCTTGGCTTTCTTTAGGTGGCATGGTGACAGGCCCTCTTGAGAGTACAGAGAGAGTCAAGGCTTTTTAAGACAGGCAAGTTGTATTCATGAAAGAAGTAGAGTAACAAATGTAGCTATGATTAATATGGACCATTGATCAATCTAATCTAATCTAATCTAATTTAATCTGATCTCGGCCTTTTGCCTAGTGCTGAATTGGGTTACCCTATGGCTAGAGAGGAGATCCTAGATTAAACCTCTTTGTTTTCTACGCTCCACAAAAGAGTTCTGCCTCGCGCTTGGCAAACAGTTTGTTCCCAATCCTATCATAATAAGCTCTAAACACATCAGAACATCCTAGTATTTCATTCCACCCCATCCCGACTGATACCAGAAATAAAAAAGGATATAGATGCACCGCCGAGGTAAAGGTCTCCACCATCCAGTCCTCCCAGGCCTCCTCCGCCACCCCCTCCCCTTATCCCTCCATCTCTCCCTCGGCCGGAGGAGAGAGGCGGCTCCAGCTGCCCCAGTAGCGGCAGCGGAGGGAATGAGGGACCGTGGGTGCGGAAGTCCAGGAAGGGTTCAGGCGGGAGGGAGTCCTTGTGCAGCGGCAGGTTGGAGAGGGAGCGGGCGAACAGGTGCTGCATGGTGTAGTGGAGAAGCGGCAGAGGGACGCCCGGGGGAGCGGAGGGGAAGGAGGGCAGGAACGGCTCCTTGGAGCGTGGAGGAGGCGGCAGGAGAGCAGGAAGTGCCGGAGGCTGAGGGAGGTGGGGCAGGCCGGCACTGGAATGGGGCGGTGCAGGCCCTCGGTGAGCACCAGGCGGGAGGCCCGAGTGCCCGTTGCTCCGTTTCTCATGCTGTCTGCTGCTGGCAACCAGTGAAGAGGCCTCGGCTTGCTCGAGAGCTTGAGTCGAGGCTGCTCCACTCGGCCTTTGACGGTCTCCTTCCATGTTAATCAACCCCGAGCTGAGCCCACCGTTCTGTTGGTCGTGGACAACCAGGGCGGCTGAACTGGGCGGGGGGGAGTTTTCGCCCTCGGCGTACAGGCGGATCACTCGGTCAATGACTCGTGCCACGGCACTGCCCAGCTCCTGTTTGAGGGCCTGGGCAAATTTCTGGCCCCCGCTCGGACCTTCCCACTCTCCCTGGATTACACCAAAGCCGACCCACATGCTCTCTCTCTCCACGTCCCGGTCCAGATTGACATCCAAGTCCATTGTTTCATCGGGGGTAAGATCACCAGTCCCATTCAGGTTCTGCCGTGCACTTGTCTTGGAGGAGAGATGGGCTGGGGGAAGAAGGTCCTCTGTGTTAAACAAGTGATCCTCTCCTTCCCCCTCGTTGAAAAACATCTCCTCCATCTCGTCCGTCTCCATTCTCCCTTTGTCTCTTTCACCTTTTCCCTTATCCCTCCTTTGATCTTCCTGCGTTTGCTGTTTGTCGTAAGCCTTCCACACTTTCCTCTGGAGCTCTAGAAGCTTCTCTCTGGTCTCCTGCAGCTGGAGCTTCAGTTCTTGCCTCTGCCTTTTCCTACCCTCGCGGCTCCCCTTCCGGAGTGCCAACCCTCCGCTGCGCCCCTCATCTTCGTCATGACGCTGCAGCGCCGCGCTCCTCGCTCTCTCTCTCCTCTCATCCTCTCCCTCTTGCATCTCTCCGTCCCTCTTCCCCAAATTATTGGTGCTATCCATCCTTAGCCTCTTCACCTGAAGGACGTCCTGGCTCCACTCTTCCGGCTCCATGGCCATCCCTCTTCTAACACCCCCAGGAAAGAGGTGCGAGAGCAGGCTAGGCCCCCCTGCCATAGTTGCTGCTGCTGCCACCGATGGACCCCTCACCAGAAGCTCGTCCTCTTGCTCTGGATCCTCCAAGCCGTCATCCTCCTGCTCCAGCTCCTGCTCCTGCTCCAGGGATGGGGCCTGGAAGAGGCTCGGCCGCTGCCGGTAGCCACCCCAGCTCTGGGAGGCGCTGTTGGGGTGCAGCAAAGGGGACATGAGGGGGTAAGTCGGCGGGCTGCCTCCCGTGTAGCGAGGTGCTGACGGGGCGTTCCCAGACGGGCTGCGGTAGAGGCCGAAAGGGCACAACGGGGACGACTGCTGACAGAACAGATCAGAAGGGGAATCCATTGCCCCTCCACTTCTCAAATTCCTGGGGAAGTACATATTGTTTCACGGTTTGAAAACAGGCAATGATGGCACAAGGTATGTTCAAGTTCACTGTCCTAACCTTTTCACCACTATCAGCCTCATCAGCTCTATCTATTCCGTTTTCCCCCCTGTTATCAGACTGTGGACAGCTGTGTCCACTGTTTATTCAGATTGTTTATTTTATCACCTTCTGCCTCCCTCCCGCCCACACACACACACACACACACACACACACACACACACACACAGATGGAGGGAGGAAAGGAGAGTAAATATTTTTAATGAGATTATTGTAGTCCCAGAACACAGACCACTATTGGTGTACAACAGTTTGATACTGTATGCACTACACTTCTTCCGATGAAAGTGGCCGACAGATTTGCCACATTATGTCTGTCCATATGATCTACGGTTGAAGAGGGGAAAAAAGTACAGAAATGCGCAACCACGAAAAAAAAGGGAACAGCAGTCCTGCGATTTTACACTGTTGTGCATTTGCATGCAAACAAACAGCTGAGTGTCTGAGTAGGTCATTCAGATAAATGAATGGGTGAGGATGGGTGCGTGACTACAGATGGACAGGCGCAGACGCAAATAGATCTCAACGACACAAAAATGATAAAACTGGCTTTAAGTTAAATGCTTCACAGATAATAACCGTGCGTTCTTTTGGCACTTGAGCAGTAGAGGCGATTTAGACATATGGGGTAATATCGTTACAAAATGAACTCAATAATCCTGCCCCAAAATAGATTAATATCAATTATTCAAACATCATCTTCTTCTCATTTAATACAACACAGATGGCGTGCGATTACGAGTAGATTACCGGCAATGTCGGATGTGGAAAAAATAAGCAGATGCACGCGTATTACGACTGCCCACAAAAACACAATTGAGATATGAAAAGTTTAAGCTGATTTTTAAAATGGAAAGGTGCTACTACAAAGTTGTCTTGAACAGATTATGGGATTGGTGTCTGCACTCGCTGTCACATCTACGACGGAACTCCGATGCCGTTTATCTGACGCAAGGGTATTCATAAAATGAAAGCACAGCCTATGTCGCAGATGGATAGATAGCCACAGACAGATAACCCCGTTTTAAACGCAAAGACAAAACAATGCTGTAATAACCTTCACAGAAACTATAAAGTATGTTTTTTAAACTCACATGTGGTCTATAGCAATCCGTCAAGAACTCCGCTCCGAAGCCTTCCAGATATAAACTCTATATTCTTCTAACCTATACTGTCACCCTGACCCTCTCGCTGTTGGTTCCTCTCCCTGCTGGTCATCAACACGGAAAGCGCTGTCGAGTTTCCTGTTATTGCTATCTGTCCTATCTCTCGTTATCCATCTCCCATCCTCGTTTACTATCGCGTTGTAACTGCAAAGTGGGCGAGAACATGCGTAGAGGTGCAGACGAGGGATGTCTGTTTCTGAGTGTGGCCCCATCCCACACCGCACATCACAGGAACACCCTCCCTCCGAACACACACACACACACACACACGCTCCACGTGGGGTAACAACCCGGCAATGGGAAGCCTCCTCCAATCAGAATCAACTTCATAAAATGCTTTGCCACAGCCGCTCCGTCACAGCACGGACGGTCATGTTGAATTGCCGAACCGGGCGCTTCGTGGCCCCTCTGGCATTGTATTTAGGAAACAGTGTCTAATTTCGCTCCACTCGGCGTTCACCTCATAAACTAGGCGGGGGTGAGCAAGGTGAGAATACTTTGAGAACATCTGAGCACAAGAATTATATATTATGCTAGTTTTCCTCAACAACAGACCTGAATGAGGGGGATATAATTTAGGCAAAATAGGTTTGTGTGGTCTCATGTTTACGCACAGTAGCCTAACCAACACGGACTATTACAATATCAGCGCCGTGCGCATCCGTCGGGCATGCGTACGCGCGAGCGTGCGCGCCCCATCTCCCACTCCACAATGCCCTCTCTCGCGCTGGCACAATACCTCACACACTCTCCCCCACTTCGCTGAAACAGCTACCCCCTCCGAAAACAACCAACCTGCGATAGCCAAGAGGTCGTCGTTGTTATGGAAACAAGAGATGTAACAAAGCCTGTTTAATAAAACGACAGAGGGCTGACAACTGGGAATCTGGATAAACAAACATGTAAATGGACAGAGACAGTCTGAAGGTTGAACGGTCACTGCCAAATGTTCCTCTCAAAAAAATCTAACTGTCCTCATCCAGCCATCACTCTTACACGGAAACTGTTATGGGAAGTTTGGTTCATTTTGGGGATGTAACCTAGTCCATCTTCTAAAAACCAACCTATGGCAGAACGAGTGGGTTATGTATGTGCAGGTAATACACTAGTTACACTCAATGTAAAAAAAAATTATCAGCGCAAGAGAGATATAGATTATCTGCAGGAAGATGAATGAATGTGAAATTGAGATGATGAAAGTCCATTTATGTGAAACCACTATTTGCTACAGCCTTCATTACTGTTGATGAGTCTTAAATAAATTATTCTCCATGTGAAAAGGGCCATGATGCCATGGGCCATGCTGTGATGTAGATCCAGGCAGATGACACTTTCACATTTCACAAAATGTCTCATTTTTTATGAGTAACGATTTAGCATATTTGAGCGAATAAAAATGTGGCTGGAATAAAAATTTGGCCCCCAAGAGGGAAGGACAAAACAGCAGGGGAGAAAAAGGATAAAAAGAGGGATAGACATGGCCAGAGAGAGAGAGAGAGAGTAGAAGGGATCGATGGGCAGCAAAAGTGTTTGCCCATTGATTTCATGTTAGAGAAAGTGTGTGTGATTGTGTGTGCGTATGTGTGTGTGTGTGTGTGTGTGTGTATGTGTGTGAGGGAGGGAGGCAGGGGGGAGAGAAAGAGAAAGAGAGAGAGAGAGAGTAGGCAACTCATACAGCCTTGGGCAAGGTGACAGTCAGAGGAAGGCAGGCAGAAAACTATAGAGATTAAACGTGATTGAGGGAAAGGGAAGAGAATGGCAGAAAGGAGGGTGTTTATGGCTTACCAAGAGGCCATGGAATGCACAGTGCATAAAATGTATGGGTAGGCGTGATTTTACCAGAAGTTTCATCAGGAATCAAATACATCAAATATGGGAACGCAGTCATTTTATACCTATGTGGATGCTGTTATCCTGTAACTAGCCACATAATAATAATGAAAAAAAGCATACAAATAGCATTTTTGGCACTTTAATAGAATTTTGGTATGCTACTCATTATGCTAAACTAACAACTAGTAACCATGCTAAAATTTTGCCAAAGTAAGCCGTGTTTAAAAATATGTGTGTACAACTGTGCAATTCCATCAGGCGCCATTTTCTGCTAATGCGTAAATGTTTTTTTTTGTTTTTTTTGCACCCAAAAAGAAGCTTTATTTTTGGGTATGTGTAATAATAGATGGTCAGATGGATTTCATGTGACTGAAACAGCTGATCTAAGTTTCAGAACAAAATGAAAGAAAACGAATTTTAACTCTATATCTGTTTTTAAGTCTATGCAATTATGTGTATAAAAAAAGAGACCGCAGAAAAGATAGACATTGACAGAGAGAGAGAGAGAGAGAGAGAAAGAGAGGGAGGGAAGATGTATGTATGGCACGTAGGTTTGTCAGGGAGGATCCTGGAGTACTCTCACTAGAGCAAACAGCTTCTTTGAACTCTGACCAAAATGACTGTCGCTCTGGTCTGGAGAACCTTAACAGCATCACACATCTGATGATGTTCTCTAAAGCCTTCTCTCTCACTCTCCTTGCACTTGCAGACACACACACACACACACGCACGCACATACATAAACACACACACACAGTCTCTCTCTCTCACTAGCACTCAGGTTGCAATTATCCTCTTTGACTGGAGTGTTTTGATGGCATAATTGCCATGGACACCGACGAGAGAGAGAGATAGGAGGGATGGGGGGGGGGGGGGTGGAGAGGGAGTGAGAGAGAGAGGGGAGGAACGAGGGATGGAGAGGGAGTGAGAGGGACACTGAGCGCTGACACTCTCAGCATGCTAATGCCACAACACTCTCCTCCACCACCTCTCTCTCTCTCTTTCTCTCTTTGTCTCACTCTCTCCATCTCTCTGGTTGAAAAATACTAACATACGCCCACGTAACAAAACCACACACACACACACACACAACCCTTTCAGTTTCCAAACTCTTTTATCTTGCTGTGGCCACACTCTCTTTCCATCTCTCTCTCTCACACACACACACACAGACACAAACATGCACAAGCATACACACACGCACACACACAGATGAAAAACAAAAAACAGTGGGAGGTGAATGGGGGAAAAAAGGGAGGGGATTTTTTTTTTTCCATCTGCGGACAATGAAGAGATCATCTATGCTTATCCTTTAATCACCTCTTTTCCCTTTTTCCTCCTCCCTGGGCATGGTCTGGTATCTCTCCCATCACCATCCTCCATCCATTTGGCCATCCATCTCCTCTGGGTTGGTACAGCTGTGGCAGGATAGCTCTGGGCATCTAAGTGCTCTCTCAAGTATAGGTTTGAATGGCAATGAGGAATCATCCATTTTTGATGCCTTGATCACAAGTGAACTAATTTGGCCTACCTGACACTTGCTCCACAGAGACATCTTGTGGTATTTTGAAGTAACAACACCCAGTGCAAAGCCTTTGATCATTCCAGTCTATTTCTCTTATGTACAAAATACCTTACAACATAGAAATTATTTACAATGCCGTCATCATACATGCATGTATGACGATTCAACAAAGGTATATAAATTAAAGTTTTGATAAATTAAGAAGATGGGAGGACACTCGTTAAGGCTTTTTTTCAGAGTATGTAGGTCACAGTACATTTCAGTTTCTACAATACTGATTTCCAGTTAAGTCCATCTTTGTACACAAGGAGTACTGGCTCTTGTGCTTTATAGTGTCTGCATAGTGATATTTATGCCATGGAGTGGATGCTGTGAGTGTCTGTAGGTGTATTTGAGAGGTGGTGAGTGTACAGAAGTGAGAGTCATCGGGTGTGGGTGTACGCACTTTGGTGGAAGAGCACAAACGTACCGCGGGTAATCTCAAGTTCTGTGAGCCTGAGGTGTGTGTGTGTGTATTTATGTGTGTGATGGGGAGCTGTGTAGTGTTGATCTAATGGGGGTTGGTTAATCTATCTGCATGTCCATTCTTCATATATGGGGTGTATGAAAACTGTTTGCATAGAAAATACTGGGGAGAGTGTTTTTTTTTTTCAGTTTAAACCTGGACGCATGTGTGCCGCTGGTCCCATTAGTGACTACATAACAGTGTTTACAAGCTATATTTAGATGGATGTGTTTGAAATAATTGAGCCGGCACATGGTACGTCTGCCTGTGTGTGTGGATGTGATAATGTGTGTGAGAAAGAGAGAGTGCTCTTGTGTGTGTGTGTGTTTGTGATAATGTGTACGTGTGTGTGTGTGTTTTGTTCGCGTGCCACGGTCATAAGTGAGGTCTTCAGAGGAGCGGCTCTATGTGCTCTGGTGCTGAGTGTGTGTGGGAGTGTGTGTGGGGGAGTGTGTAGGGGAGTGCAGGTTGAGTAGCGTCTCTGCGTGCTGCAGGTACTGAGCCGTTCGTCTTTTCACCGAATCCCTGCGCTGGGCATCCGGGTCTCCTGTCAGAGAGAGAGAGAGAGAGAGAGAGAGAGAAAGATGGTTATAAAAGATGAAAACCAGTAGAACCGCAATAAGTGGACATAAGTGGAACAAACAGGCTGAAGCGAGAACAAAAAGGTCAAAGGTCAAAAGACTTGGCTGGCAAAGGTGAAAATGGCTCAGTGAGGAATGGTCAGGTATGGAAACAAAACAACAAGCAAGGCGAGCAAAAGAAAAAAAAATGAAGTGAATAAAAGGTCACTATGAAAACAGACTGACTTATTCGTCTGGATGCATAACATTATATTTCTAAACAACAAACAAATAAACTCTTTTTTCTCCACAGAATAATACAGAATAAGCCTCTGACTCTCCATCAGCACAGTGGCTCTTTAGGAGGACCCTTAAAAGGCCCTCCAAACTCCTGTTCCACACCATCTGTTCGCCCACTCTCTCTCTCTCTTCTCTCTCTCTCTCTCTCCCTCTCCCTCTCTCACCATGTACGCCTTTGATGAGAATATCAACCGCTGTTCTGTACTGTAGGATGGCCGCACCAAAGTCCCCCTCCTTCTCCTTCTCAAGGGCCGAGTTCAGCTCATTGGCCGCCTGGGCCAAGTATCCCGCCTCCTCAGCCATCTGGCCGCCCTCATTGGCCACAGGCATGGAGAGCAGCTCGGAGTTGTCGAATGAGCCGTAAGGATGGTCTGTTGGAGGGCGAGAAGAGACACTTTGTCGGAGCTTTTTATTTATCACCAAAAAAATCTTGCAAACAATTAATTACTGTTATTTGTAAGTGTATATTTTTGGCTTTTATTCAGATGGTACAGTAAAGAGTGACGGGAAGCATGTGAGAAACAGAGAGAGAGATGGAGTGGAATCAGGAAATGACCACGGATCGGAAACAGATCTGCGTCCCTGTGGACAAGTGAACCTGACTGAGGAATAGAAGACACTTACACTTCAGCCCCCCCCCCCACCCGGCCCCAGAAAAAAACACACACACACCACCAAATTACTGTCTTTCTTCTCTAAACACCGCTGCACTCAAAGCAGAATGATGGTCTACATAAACAGTGTTTCAAACACGGCTGCCATGTTTCTGTCACTCTTATTCCGTCCTGAGAGATCAAAGCCTGGATATGAGGGTGATGATTATGGCAGACAGCCAGAGAGAGCGAGAGAGAGACCAATCTGAGCGCATACTAACTAACAGCACTCCCTTACAGGCTGCCAGGCATCTCCTCACGCTAAACCAGCCACATCGTACAGATATGCCCCTGGCCTGGCCGTCAGATTTCAACCTACTTGCCCCCTCTGCTGGCTAAAAAATGCAACTGCATTAAACAATGCTTGTATGACATACAGTTTATAATTCTCGATTATTCTATTATCAATTATCTGAGGAGCTGTTTTGAAGTATTATTTATTATTATTTGAGCATTTAAGGTTAACGTTGACTGGTGTTTGGCGACACTTTTTTATAGTGCTTTTCAGACCTACAATGGCTGGTTGGGGAATCGCTTCCAGGTTGAATGTCAGTCAGTAAAAGAGGTAAAACGTTTGTTTTAATTTAGCCCTAAATAACAGTAACAAGGGAAATTAGCAAAATCACACCATCTTTGGCACATGGATCAAAGATAGCCAGGTCCGTGTCCGAGAGAGGGGGAGGCGCAGTGTTGTCAACAGGCCCCTCCGCTGCCGAGTCGAAGAGCGAATCAAATTCCTCCTGGGATTCGTCTGGCTTCTCTGTGGTTGAGATGGGGGGTGGGGGAGAGCACTCTGGAGAATGTGAACAATGACAGCGTCAGGATCATTTGATTTTCAAATTATGTTCATATGAGCCTGTGTGTGCAGGTAAACAAGTTTGAATAGAAGTGAACAGCTATTTCTAACCTGTCTCATGACTCCATAAATAACACTGATAATGACAAAGAATTATATTTTATGTCTATTTTATTTTATGTTTTTTCTATGGCTAACTAAAATGGTGACATTTTAGCTGACATCTCTAAATGACTAGTGCTTCAGGTCCGTCCACACTACCTGTAGTAGCCATAAAAATAACTGACAGTATAATGATGTGAGCATGCACACTGACCAACAACAAGTATCATAAATATCCCTCATATTACTATGACTTTTAAAATTGTTAAAGATTTTTGGTTCCTTTAACTCAGTGTAGAGTCTTGCCACTCTTATGAGTGACAATTACATTTAAAACTAGAAAATGACTCGGTGAGCGCAGACCTCTGCCAAGGCGATGTAGGGTCACTGACGCATTATAAATTCCAGATGGTGTTCCGGATCACCACCAAAATTGAATCATCTGTTCATTGTCCTAATACCCACAGTGTCCAAGCATTTCATCCAAATTTGTGCAGTACTTTTCGAGTTATTTCACACACAGGCAACAGACAGACAAACAAACAAACAAACAGACAAACGACAGCAAAAAAAAAATAACCTCTGTGGCGGAGGCAACTAGTTTTTATGTAGTTATCGTTACATTGTGGTTACTGCTGGTCGTTTATGTGGGCCTCTAATCAGAGCTGCTTTCTATGGGCTTTGGATGCAAGTGGATGTCAGACAGGTCACAGCAGCTTTCTTGTCAAGGGTACAAGGATATAAAGATATTTTATTGCATTGTTATATTATATATATTACTTAGGTGCATGGAGATACTGGGTGTAAGACATTCTGGGTCTCACCTCTAACAGCTGGGGGTTCTTCAGTGTCATTGTTCTCTGTCCTCTCCGTGTGTGTTTCTGTCACCTCTTTGATGGGGGAGGTCGGGGCAGAGCTGTTCTCCATCTCCCCGTACGCCTCCACCCCTACCTCGGGCTCATCCATATCCAACTCGGGCCCCAAGTCGGAGTCCAGCTCCTGGGCCCGGATGGGTGCCTCGCGGCCCTGCTCTTCCTCGGCCTGCAGGGCCTTGGAGCCCTTGGGCAACGGGATGAGGGGTGCGGGGAGATCGGTGGAGGAGACAGACGAGGGGTCCATTGGCCTGGTCACCTCACCACCCTGAGCGACAGATGAAGGAGAGAAAGAGAGAGAGAGGAAAGGTAGAGAGTGAGAGACTGAGGAAGAAATTATAGAAGGTACTTAGGTGTGTTTCCAGGCACAGGATTAGAACACTGCACAAAACATCCCTCACTGAACAGAACAAAAGTAAATGTGGGGGCGATGGTGCGCAGGTGGTAGAGGTGCCCTTCCAAGCCCCACTCCGCCTGACCCCATCGAAGTGTCCTTGAGCAAGATACAGAGCCCCAAATTACTCCTGGTGGCAGGTTGGCACCATGCATGGCAGCCTCCTCCCCTGGTGTGTGAATGGGAATGTAAATACGCATACACTGTAAAGCGCTTTGAGTCGTTGTAGTAGTAGAAAAGCACTATATAAACGCAGTCCATTTACCATTTAAACTAACTGTAAGTAAAAAGGAGACAGGCTCAGAGACTCCAGTAGAATCCATTTACGCTTGTACAAGCGTGTTCAGCCTTACTGATGACTGTACCAGGGAGAGCACATACCAAGGGGCTGTTTGAGAAGATGGGCAATTTCCTCGTGTCTACAGATGACACTGAGAGAATATTTTAGCGTTGGGTTGGAGCAGTGTGTCTGCTTTTATCGCTGTGATGAGACAGTCCTGGGGAAGAAGGATGCTGCAGTCAGACAGTAACTGTGTGTGTGTGTGTGTGTGTGTGTGTGTGTGTGTGTGTGTGTGTGTACCTCTGCACTGAAGGCTGCAATGTGAGAGAGGGGGTGATAGAAGAAAGAGATTGATAGATAAATGGACAGAGAAAGGAAAAAAGAGAGAGATGGGGAGTGAGAGAGAAAGAGAGAGAGACTCACCCTGAAAAACTCTTTGAGCTGAGGGCTGTTGTACAGTGCTGGGATGTTGGTGGTGAATAGCAGCATGGCCTCGGCAGCCTTCCTCCTCTCCTCAATCACCGCTTCATCAAAGCGCCCTGAGAGACAGGGGGGAGAGAGAGAGAGAGATGGCAAGGTCAATCAGTCCCATTTTCACTGGCATAGTGCACCATACACAATAGGGAGATATCTCTAATGAAAGACATAGACTATATTTTAGCTTTTATTATATATGTATGACATACAGATACTATATTATATGTTTTATTCACAATAATGACTATATTCTGACTGCATATGAGCCATGTATACCTCTGACCACTACATTCCAATTAAGGCAATATTGCCGTGTATATCGTCATGCCGTGTTATGTAATTACCTTAATCAGAAAATGCTCCTTTAAAGAATATTGTTTCACACCTATGCATGTTCAGATGCTAATTTTTGTTTTTGTTGTTGAGTGGTTATTTGCACGGACTAGAAGTGGTGGTTCAGGGGCACAAACTGTCTTCAAAAGGTTTCATAACTTTTCCCTCCTGATGCAGTGAAGTGAGCGTACATACGAAATTGTCTCTACACAGTTCATTTCCTCACCTTTTATCTCAAACAAAGTGCTGTATGTTGCTGTTATGTGTCTGTACACTGATGGTTCATGTTGAGTGTAAGCAAAATGTAAACTCAAAATATTGTGTGCGTGTAAACATAGCCGATGAGTTTTTCAAAGATGATTGATGAGAATGGATTTTTTTTTGGCAGTTTCAAATGTCAACTTGTTCTCAGATGCGTTGTGCTAATGGTTCATCTCCAATTTCTATGTGTTTTCTAATCTATCCTCCTCATCTTATTTTTGTCTTCATGCATTTACTTTCTATCATTTAATGTAACATTTTAGGCTTGTGCTTGTTTTATCTTTAAATTAAGCGCACTGTTTCTCGTCCATGTCTAGATCTGGGTCTAGCATCTACTAAATCTCAAACTTTTCATCTTCTCTCCTCTCCTCTGGTCTTCAATGTCTTTTATGGGCAGGACTGAAGTATAGTCCTATATTTATTAGTGTAGTTCAAACAGACACTGTACCCCTGGATATATATATATATATATATATATATATATATATATAGGAACTGTTGTTAATACAAAAGAGTAACGTCAAGTTGTCCTTCGATGTTGCTAGGAAACATGTGGAAGCTAGCATGACTCTTGACTAACCAACAGGATGTGAAGGCTACCATGTAAGCCATTTGAACCTTGTGTGCTGTACACCTCTGAAACTAATGGAAGCCAACATGAAAAAGGAAATGAGCAGACGAACACTGAGTGACCACTGACGGGTGTGGAATATTATTTGTGCTCGGAAATATTTTTGGAAGAAACAAGAAACCACCATCACAAGGTATAACGCTGGCTGTCAAGAAAGTGGCCCTATGCCACATTACTCTAAAACAGGTGAGATCTACATAGCTCCAATACTTCCTGATTTGATTTAATTTGAACTCTCTATATTTGCCTGGCACAGGACATCATTTCTATTTCTTTTTCCTTTCTTTGAACTTGTCAATTACTTTTCAGCATTCTACACCTACATATGTTACAGATTTCTGAGATGTCTGGTGGTGCATACCAAAAAGTTGTGCACGGGGGAAAGGGGGAAACTCCTCTTGTCGTCGGAAGAGGTTCCTGTGTGTGTAGGCCAGCTCCCCGTGCAGCTTTTTCAGTTCGGAGTACCTACGCCACACCACCACCTGACAACCAACACAACAGACTGAGTACTTCTCAATTTATCCCCATTTCCTACATCCGCTTTATTATAACTATTATTATTATTATTTTAGAGAAGAACAGGTTATTATTACAAAGATTAAAGACCTCTTCATAGCTTGACATCATATTTTATGTAAACCTTTGTCAGACCAGAAGTGTTCCATCACTTTTGTTTTTCCACAATTACAAAGTCTCTCTCTGGTAAAGATGCTGTGAGATGTGTATGTTATTTACAGTCAAAACGAAAACATTCTCTAGTTGCCCAACTGGTAAAACGTGTTGGCAGCAGCTTTGCATTTCAGATATCCAAGTTCTGTACAGTGAAGCCGAAGCTTCTAAGCTTTTTTTTCCAACTAGTCACACTTCAGGTCAAACTTTTTAACTTGCCTCTTTCACGTCTTCGGGTCTTTTCTTTGACACAAACTGTGAACAGAGATGTTGAATTATTAGTGTCTGAGGAAGTCTTTCCTGGGATGCAGACCACCCCAACATTCACACTCACTAAGCAGTGGGGGAAGGAAAGCTCGAGGCGTCACGAGATGCAGCAAATCATTCCAGAGAACAATGCGTTATTAACACCGATTTGTGATTTCAAACAGGAGCAATATGTATAAGGTCAATATATACCATGTAGCCTAAATGCTTTCTAAATTACATAAACATTTCTAAAACTGAAAATATAAACAAACAATTATATCCAGATTCCAGTGTCATAAACTATCTGTCTGTGAGGTTATGTTATCATCAGGCTAAGTTAAGGAACCAGGATCAGCTGCTGCGGTCTAAAAATTAATAGTGTCGTGACAGTAAAGCAACACTGACGACGTCAAGCCGTTAGAGATATGCAGGTTATACTGTTGAAATTTACAGGGAATGATGAGCACGATGAGCAATTACGAGTTCTTTATGTTAGCAGCGGGATGATGATAGCTAGGTAAACGTAAACCTTGAAGAACAGGACTGACCCTGGCCGTTAATTTATATTCCGTATGTCCTTTCTCGTGGCTGCGTGTATCGGTCACAGAATAGAACCGATGGTACTCCTCCTTTGGCTTTCGAGACATCGCAGGAATAAAAGTTCCGCAACTATAAACAATCGTGCTTTGTAGTTGACTGTAACTGGTCGTGTTCGGTTGTGTTTGGGTTTCTTCTTTCTGTCACTTCCTGCTTGGAGTAACGCGTGCGCAGATACTGCAAGTGAACGCCCCCTTTAAACGACAGTGAGCGAACCTGTGGAGATGGGTCAAAGAGGCCAGTAGGTAATGTAGGTGCAGCATAAGTTTCATAATTGTATTTTATTTAGCTGTGGCAGACGTTTTTTACAAGTTAGTTTACCTAATTATTGCTGTCATGTAGCCTAATTGGTTCAATGCAAACAACACACACATACATACACACACACACACACACACACACACACACATCCATTTGGTCTGCACACTGGATAGTCTGCCTGCTCATGAATGGGCTACAAATGACCTCTGAGGCATGACCAGAGCAGCTTTTTTATTGTAAAAAATTAAGTGTGTTGTGTGGTTAGCCTAAAACTGGTAGCCTAGACGTCACAGAACACAAAAGTGTTTATGGATTTTTCTGGTTAACCTTTGTAACTAGCCATAGCCCAGTTTTCCTGAAATCTTACTGAATTCCCTGATAAGAGTGATACTTAACCATATTTTCATAAGGCAAACCGGATGGGAAAGCAATTTCCAAAGTTTTCCAATGTAGGTTACATCAGACCAGTAACTGGCGCCATTATTCATGACTTCAGGACTTAGAGTTACAACTATCTCTTCAGGTTTCTGAAACTTTTGGAACAATTTGTGTTTCATGAAATGAAAAAGTTAATCGAATAAAATTCCTCACTGTGCACTTAAACACTAACATTTAGGCCAATGAAGAACAGTTTGTTTGTTGTCCAAATTGTGCTGTATTTAGTAATGACAATAGGGGGCACTGTAATCTCTAAAATGCCCAGTACACAAGGGCCCCTTTCTACTGGGAAAAGTGATAAATGGAGATGGGGCTTTTCAGGAGGTGGAGTCCTCCAAACACAAATGAAGCTCAAAGGAGGGAGGGGAAAAAATACAACAATTCGGGCTTTCAGTAGCAGCCATCTTTCAGCCATCTTTTGCCAACATAGCCCAAACCATTCTCCACTAATTCAGCTCTTGTGGTAGCCTGTAACGTTGGAGGCCTATTCACAGTGTTTTTGCCTGTGTTGAGAGAGAAAGTATGGAAGCAGTCATGAATACATACATACATTTCTCCAAAACAGGAAAGACTTTTAACACAAGTAATGCACATATGAAGATGATGTTTTTTTTCTGTCCAGCCAAATCCCATGCAACATGTGTGTTTTGTGTTTGTTTTGGATCATAAGAATATTTTTTTTGTGGTAATAACTTTGAGATTACAGTAAACCTGTAGACCAAATAGCCCTCCTCCTGGTCTTACAAACATAGCAGCCAGGGGAGTTGTATGTCTCCCATGGAGAAGCACTAACTGTACTCCCCATTGCCGTGGTGCCCCTCAGACTATTTGAAATTCTCCTCACTGAGGTTGCCGCAGGGGCTGACATTCTGTGCTCTGTCACGCGGTAAAACACTCCGACATTGTTCCTGTCCTGAGAAAGAGTACAAAGTGAGAGAGAGAGAGTGGGAAAGAGAGAGAGAGTGTGTGTGTGTGTGTGTGAGAGAGAGAGTGTGTGTGTGAAAGAGAAAGGCAGTTAGGAAAAGAGAGACAAACGAGTGTGAGGAGAGCACTACTGAGTCTAACTATACTGCTGGAAGTGCAATGGTCACAAAGGTGATGGCAGTGGGATTGGCAGTGAAAGTTAAGATACAGTTACATAATCTACCAACACACTCAACATACTGTACATAGTGCAAGCACAGAGATAAGGAGACTTGCTGACTATCTGATGTTGTTCGGGCTGCAGCGTTGTTACATTGAATTCCCCACTCAAAAGACTTATTCTTGATTGGTGACCACTGTAACGGCTGTTACAGCAAGAAGAAAAAGACTGTGATACTGAGTAACAATCAGACATAAGACATTCGCTGGATATAAGATTCAAATTGTGAGTGAGCCCAACAACCAATAAAGTGACACTCCTGTCCTCCATGTCTTAATTGGGTGAATTTTTTACACCTAACATTGTATGAGCCACTTTATAATCCCAGAGCCAAGTTATTTGGGGTGGGCCTACATGTTTTGAACAGGCAGACAGACAAAGTACAATTGATTACAATTATAAATTGCATCTTGAAAAGAAGTAAAGGATAGTATTTTTGCACCATTAGCGATAATAATAGCAGTAGTGACATTAAAGAGCATTTGCAGTATGAAAACTCCATTGTGGATGAAAACCCAAAGGCACATTTCTAACCCCCCGCTTTTGCTTCTATGTTGTTTCAGAGGTTCTTTTTTCTTCTTCACATGTGTTGGCCTCTGAAAATTAGTTCACAGAGGCAGTTAATCCCCCACCATCCCTTTAGTATGCTTTGCTCTCCACATAAACCTAGCAACCCCCCTGCTGCTCTGGGAAAAAAAAGAGATGGGACTGAGCCTTTTCTTTTTCCCCCCTGGCTTGGGCCAGTTGTTAACTTGGGCCCGATGGGGGAAGGCAGTTAAAGAGGTCAGGTATGTGTGTGTGTATGTGTGTGTGTGTATGTGTGAAGTCAGTCTGTGAGGAACAGAAAGGGTAGTTACAGTTGTGGTACAGCCTCACAAAGCAAGCTAGATGTGAACAGACACAAAGCTCATACAGTGCACACACTGCTTACACAAATTACTTGTTTGAAACTAGTTACAGCTTTGGAGGACTGGAGCTATTGAGTCTACAATTTAAAAGTCTTTGTTAGGCTAGAAGTTAAAGTAACACCAAGGAACTTTTGCCATGAGTTTTGCTCTCGGGGCGTAGTTGTCCATTATCAGTGTTTAAAATTCATTGTTTTGCTACAAGTTGTTACATTCTTGTGATTTTGGTAATCCTTTGCACACAGGTAGCTTAATTTTTAGCTGCTGAGAATGCTTCTATGGGCGATTGTGCCAGTGATTTCACAAACTACCGATTTCCTTCTCGAGCAAGAAAAATTGCTTAGCGCTGCTTTATGCGCTAGAGGGCCGCAATACGTTCGACAGATGTATCTTTCGTCCTGTTCAAGGTTGATGGTTTTGGAAACATTACTTTAAGGTACAAAAAGTTCTTTGGTGTTGCGCTAGAGGGCCACAATACGTTCGAACAGAAGTATCTTTGGTCCTGTTCAAGCTTGATGGTTTTGGAAACATTACTTTAAGGTACAAAAAGTTCTTTGGTGTTGCTTTAAGCTAGGTGTGGATTTGTTTGTGTGTGTATATATATGTGTGTGTGTGTGTGTGTATGTTTGTGAGGGAGATTTTCTTGATGTTCTTTGGATATTTTCCACCCTGCTCAAACTGAGAATATATCCCAATCCAGTTTTTGCAATGCTCTCTCTCTCTTGTCACAATGTGTTTGTGTGTTTGAGTGTGTTTTTGTGTGTTTGTGTGTGTGTGTGTGTGTGTGTGTGTGTTTTAGTGTTTAATGTTCATACATTCTCCACCCTGTGAATAAACAGTGTGCAGGTGGTGTTTTATGGATACAGCTGGAGCCCCAAAATTGTTGTAGTCGCAGGATGCCTGCCACTGCTTTGTTTTAAACCAGAAGTTTACGTTTCTAAACAGATGTGCAAAGAAACAGCTGAAAGAAAACTCAACATCCCATTCCTTTGAAAGTGCCAATGTGACTTTGTTCAGTTTTCTGCATGTTTGACTTGATTAACAATGACTTAATCTAATGTTATTGGAAGAGATCATGCTGTTTTCCACATCTCTGCTCCTTCCTGTTACTAAACTTGGCTTAGCCGTAATATTAGGCCTTGGGTTTCATATGTTTGGTAGACATAACCAAAATATTAACATTTTTATGACCTTTCACTATGAAGTAGGGATTGTACTTTATTATTATTATTATTATTATTTATTTGATTGATTTTTTGTATGTTGTTTTTTGAGCTCTTCGTCAAAGGTGCATATTAAGCAGGCAACCATTGTATGGTTGACAGGCACAATAGCATTCTGGATGTATCTACAAAACTACAGTGCTTGTTGAATGTTGCACATATTGTCACGTGCTGATAAGGAAGTTATCGCAAAAGACAGTACAAGCTGATTCGGGTTCATATTGTTCTTGAACTTTGGTTTTAGCATGGAAGCCCATTTTATGACTGATTACATAATATA
>PYXC01000177.1:720000-735000 GCA_015244755.2 Tenualosa ilisha | reverse complement strand
TAGTAGTGCGAGATGTGGCAGAATGTAGTTTACATGCAAGTGAGTTTTTCAAACATGGCTGTGTGTAAATCATTGCTTATTCGGAAAGCTGTGTGTAAATCTCTTTTTATTAAGAAGACTGTTATTAAACATTTAATTATTTCTGTTTCTGTCTTTCTTTCTTTACTTTTTTGTCCCTTCCCTATACTTTTTCTATCTGTCTGTTTTTCTTTCCTACTTCCTCTGTCTCACCCCTCAATCCATCAGAGCCCTGATAGGTGTGGCGGACAGACACTCAACAGACGCCACCGTGGAATTACTCAACATTACAGGCATGAACCTTATGCTGCCCGACCTGGACCCCAGCGCCAGTGGCAAGGCCTGGGCCTCCACCATCCAGCAGCTCATTTCTAGCCACAACCAGACCAGCCTGGGCTGGTGCCTGAGCCGCTCCACCGCCGGGCACCTGGCCACGAGGGTCACCCCCAAGCTTCTGCGCCTCTACCAGCTTCTGATCTTCACGCTACCCGGCACGCCTGTGTTTAACTACGGCGATGAGATCGGCCTGGAAGACCAGGTGAGGGACGAAGAGGAGAATGGATAGGAATGGGTGGGATGGGGTGAGGGGTGAACAGAGAGGAAAAGAGAGGGAAGAAACATGGCTATGTTTCACCGCACAGTCAAGATCGAGAACTTTGATGAACGGATGATTAGAAGATTAGAATTTGGGGAGTTTAAGAGAGCAGAAAGAAAATGTGTCAGGGAAGTGTGGGGGGGGTATGACAAGAAGTAGGTGTCATACATGACATAGGGCAATGTAGGGAAACGTCCCCCGTGTTCAACTCCAGAGACTAGATCTACTTTAACGATCAGGATAAGAAATGAAAGGATAAATAAGAGATATAATAAGAGATAAGGGAACGATAAGAATATAATAATATTTATTATATAATAATGGGAAAAGGTGGATGAGATGAGGCTGGCCGCAAGGATCAGTTGGAGGAGAGGGGAGATGAATGGAGAGCAGAAAAAAGCAGAGGTGATATGTGTGTGTGTGTGTGTGTGTGTGTGTGTGTGCGCGTGCGTGTGTGTGGGAGGGGGGAGTTCAACTCCAGTGACAAGATTGACCACGAGGAGGTGAAGATGGGGGGGGGGGGGAAGAGAAACAAATAGACAGAAAGACAAAGAGGGGAGGACGATGGGAAGACAGAGTGAGAGAAGGGGTGGGTGAAACTGTGTGATGTATGATGTGGGAGAGAAAGAAGGCTAGGTAAGGGGTGGGGGATGGGCGGCTTGTTGGGGGGGGCGAGATGAACGCTGAGAAATTATCTTGTGGGCGAAAACGAAAACACTTCAAGTCGAGAGGTTTAGGAGTTGCGTTACAGACTCGACACTCACGCTCTGTTGAAGTTGTTGTTTGAAATTTCAGACAGAACATGTCAAATGTTCAAATCACTATGCCTGTTTCCATGTACTCATCCCATGGTGTGTGATGTTCTTTTTCCAAGGACGACTCACCCCCTGCCATGGTGTGGGACTACGAGGGAACTGATGATGAGAAAAATACTACAGCAAAGGTGCTTTTAGTGAATTTGTCACTAGTGGCTGCCTCATACATATTGGGAAAATGCACTAATAGTGTTTGTTACAGTTTTTGATTGTTTATTTTTATTCACTTTGAGCCTGTTTTTGAGCCCTTTGAGAGCTCTGTCTCTTTCGCTTTCTTTCTTTGTTTGATTTGGGCTGTTATTGAACTGAATTCTCTCTGTAACTGGCACACTTTCTTCTTTCTTTCTTTTTTTCTTTCTTTCATTCACGCTTTCTTTTCTCACCTGCAGGAGTTGAGAGCCGAGTTGAACTCTCGGCGGGACTGGTTCAGGGCGCTCAGCGACCTGCGTGGCAAGGAACGCTCACTGGCCCACGGCGACTACGTGGCCCTGCACAGCAACATGTCCTCGCTGGCGTACGTGCGTGTCTGGGACCAGAGCGAGCGCTTCCTGACAGCGCTTAACTGGGGCTCGAGCCCCGTCACGTTCAAACTAACCCAACCAGAGGTGCCACCACAGGCCCTGGTCCTCCTCAGCACCGAACCAGACCGACACAAACAGGACAACATGGTGGATCTGGATAGTTTGGAGCTTGGGCCAGGACAGGCCCTGTTGCTGTCCTACCCCTTTGCATAGGGTCCACCAGATATAAGTACACATAGACAGACACACATAAATGCAGCCTAAAAATTGTTGAGACACACAGACACAGAAGTTGAATAGATTCTGCAAAAAAAAAAAAAAATAAACAAAAGGCATCAACAGATTTTTTACCGAAAAAAAGAAGGGGCATCTACTGAAAATTGTAGTTGAGTGTCTTTGCGTTTAAACGTTTGTTTGAAAGTGTTACAAAAAGTCATTTTTAAATTTCAAAACAAAAGTTATTTTGACTTTCTTTAAAAAAAGGTTATAATCAAAGGGAAAAGTGAAGCAATTTCAAATGCAGACTTTCTTTTTTTTAACTGCCCTTGTACTTTTAACTTTGCCTCGATAGAGACCAAGCAGGAAAAGGCCTATGTGTCACCAAGCTAAACCAGAGGAAATAAAAACTTCACAGGCAGAAATTACTACTGTTTTTGATGTTTTTCTTTCTGTTAGTTTTCCTGTCATTGTTTGTCAGTAATGTGCATCTTGATTCTGTTGTTTATGTGTTTTTGTCAGGACATGTGTTCAGTATGTTTTCAGGTCTACGTAGATAAGAAGTGTTTGTGAGTGTGTGTGTGTGTGTGTGGCACTGGCTCAAAGCCATGTGCCGTTATCTCTTATCCACTCCAGAGCCAGAAAAGAAGAACAAAGGTATACAGGTGTGTTAAAGTGTGTCATACGCCAACACACACACGCACACACACGTGCATGCATACACACTCATATGAATCAAATCTTTCCAACTATAAAACCCTCAGAATGGTTTGTGTTCAGACGAAAACTGACATCTACACATCTGAATTACTGTGGAAGGAAAGAAATGATTATATCCCGTGTCGTATAAATTGTTTAATGCAATAGCTTAGTATGACATTCTGCATCTAGTTGCTACATAAACTCTGAAAAGACACCAATTGAAATCAATACCATGCTTAACTATTAGTCAGTGTAGTAAGTATTAAGCATCCTTTTCATCAAGCCAATAATCCAATATTATCTTTATTCAATGGTATGTCAGATTTTTATAATGATTGGTATAATGAAGGAGCTCCTTTTAACAGCACCATTCAACTGTAAAGCCATCTGTAGGCCACACACAGTTCCTGCTCGTGTGTGTTTACCACGTGTGTATCAGATCGTCGCTATCCGCCTACCCATGACGCTCCCATGTCTTGTCGCCTGTGTCGAGTAATGTTTTGTGTGTGCGAACTTTCCCGATGTCAAGTGTAGGCAGAGACCCTATCATTAATAAGCCCACGACATCTGGAAAAGACAGAACAGTGTGTGTGTGTGTGTATGTATGTATGTGTGAAAACAAGTCAACATATAAACATATTGAGTAATTGGCTCAGAGGTACTATATTAGCGTGTATGTGATTTGATGAAGATAAATTCAACCAAAGATAGTTTTTTGGTGAGCATAGTTAAGGTCAGTGATGTTTATTTATTTATTTGTTTGTTTGTTTGTTTATCTATTTTTTTTTGTGCTAACATTTGCATTTGCAAATTTTACTGCGCCTAGTCTTTCTCTCAAACATCGTTTATAAATCAATACCACAGGCACCTGTGTTTGTACACCCAACAAAATGGATGAAAAGCTCTTAGATGACCCACTTAATGATCAAATGTAGATCAGACTCTCTATTTATGTGTGTTTCTGTTGGGTAAATGGGTTGACGGTTTCATCACAAGTGTAGGTGTTCCTGTGATAACCTGAAATCTTGTTTTGTTCTAAAGTTGCTAAGAAGCATCTCTCATGTGCATAGGACTGAGACAAGTTGAAAGCTCTTGTGAAGATTCTTTTTGCAAACACAGAAGATGTTTGTAGGCCCTTCAGGATAACTGCCAAGCATCATATCTCTGTGGTTAGCTGTGAGCACATGATTTATCTATAGGCCTACAATAAATAGTGCACTTTTGCATTGAATAGATCGGAACATCAGTGTTGGTTGAATGACTGAGTGGAATTTGGATTTCTGATAGCAAGTTTTGGGTTTGCCTTGAGGTTTGAATCTGTTATTTTTTTGGAACTACATTTAAGTAGTTTCATCAGTTCTTCAGATGAATTGAATGTAGGCATATCTGTCACACAGGGCTTGCATCAGGTTGCGTGAGACTTCATAAACATGCATAGTCAAGTGCGACAAAACAGATCAGCCGGGTCCACACCATCAGTTGCACAAATTTAGTCACTTAAAAGACAGTTATTGTCACAATGTATTCATATGCATTTAGCCCTAGGTTGCCAAGTCATCTTGTATGTAACAGTGACATCTCACCTTTTCTTTTCACTTAAAATGATTCTGTTCCATGATTGACTGCTTCATGATGACAACTGACATCCTTAAGACCTACAGTTTATTTTAACAATAAGCCTCAAGACCCATAGGATCCAGTCATTTTTGAACAGCTGAAGAGCATTATTAGGTACACATACTTTATATACACTCTTTATGTACACTGTATATACATATAACAGCAAGAGTGATAATGATATTAGTATCAGCAATGACAACAATGAGTTTTTATATTATCATAAAATATATATTATAACCAATAAGAGAATTAATTATGTACAAAATGAACAGAGGGTTTCCCAAATTTTTCTATGCTGAGGCCCCCCAACCAGAATTAACTTCTCAAGGCCCCTTTTTTACAAGATGTCTTGACTAAAACATATTAATTTATCATTCTTTTGTGTTCAGGCAGGTAGAATAAGTATGATTTTAATATGCCTTTTTTTTTTGTAAATTGCATGGTATTGCATTATACATTAGAAATAGAATTAATCTTTTAATATAGCCTAATTCTTCTCAGGACTTTTTGCAAATTAGATAGAGTCTTTATTATCCCATAAGGACAATACATTTACATTTACATTTACATTACATTTATGCATTTATCAGACGCTTTTATCCAAGGTGACTTACAAAAGAGGATAACATTCAAGCTACAACACAATGAAAGAAACTAACAAAGAGTGCATATTGGTAATATAAAATATTTTTAAGTTGAAAGTGCAATAGTGTAATAAAATTGCAGTATAAAAGAGAGTTAATTAGGTCCTCCTGGTCCCTTCTGGAGGCCCACTTTGCAAACCTTAGACATCTCCAGAAAGACCCAAAACTACAAAGACGGTAGAACGTCTGGTTAATCACCGCAATAAGGTAAAACAGAGGAAGAGTCTAGACTGTGACTGTGTGTTGATAATCGTGTCAACTGACACAGCAGACGGTCATGAGAAGAATCTGAAAATATTTATTCTGGAAAATGATTGTCAGTTAAAGTTATTAAATGTAAAATTCATATTAAAGTAACACTATGCAACTTTTAACTATATTTGGAGGCATCCTTTTTATCAGACTATTGATTTACGCACTGCAAATGAAGTTAGATAGCTTATATGAATGGATGGACAAACACAAGTGTTATTCCCACCAGCCATCCAGGATATGCACTGAGCAGTTCTGGGGGATAAATGAAAAAGCTTTACAGTGTGACTTTGCCTACCTTATTGTGATCAAACCCCAATTACCATCTTCTAGAAGGGTCAGAAAAATGTTCAGAAGGTTTTGTGTGCCTTTTAGGTAGCTAGTCCAATAGTTTTATACCAAAACTACATAGTGTGTTGCTTTAGTTTTATGACCATTTCAACTCACGTTTTAAACATAAAACATTTACATAAATATTACATAAAACATTTGCGTAAAACAAACTTACTTTATCATGTATGCCACTCAGAGGTTATAGGTTTCTATTTTGTGGTTGACAGATGCTGTATTAGTAGACTGTAAAGTATATTTGTGTATACTTGTGTCTGTTTATGATTAATACTGCCATATGTATCAAGCATATCTAAAGACCTGTGCTATTTGATTTTGAAATAACCTCTGATGCAGTTTAATGCTCATTTTTCTACAGTAATTCATTAACCTAATTAAGCAGGCCTAACTATCAGGTCAAATAATCTCTGTTTGATTTGTAAGCATTTTTTTCCGTAATCATACGGATGAACTCTTGGTCAAAATGTTACAGGTGGGTGATATTTATGAGACTTGGGGTGCACGGTAGGGTTCTGGTAAAACACAGCTCCGCCGTCTCACTATGACAGCATGTGGTCGCGGAACGCGCTGTTTCTCTTGAGCGCTCGCTCTTTCTCGCTGTGTATTGTGTTGGAGAGGGTGTTTCATTATGACGTGGGCCTCTTGACGGCAAAGAATTGTTCTTCTCGCTTGTTTGTCTCATTGAGCATGCGCTGCTCCCACCATAGAAATACGACTACAGAGTGAAATAGACGATGCAATTATAATGATTTGCCATGCTTTTTGGCGGCATTAAATCTTCACATCTGTCAGTTATACCAAACTATTCTTGGTTTGTGTCCCAAATGAACATATTGTTCACTAATTCTCCATATCTCCGAATTGAAGCGGTGCATTAGTGGACAGATTGGCAAGGGGAAAACATACATTGGGGTTACCTCTTACTTTGTAGTTGTACGGGGTCAGTTGTTGTCCTGCAGGGCAATTTAATTTCACAGAAGTTTATGAATGTCAGGCATGTTTTCTCCTGAAGCAGAATCGAACGTTCATAACAGAAAGTAGGCCGGTCCATGTCTGGCCGCCTTTAGAATGGCAGTGAATTTGAAATCATGCCTACATTGCCTTTGTCCACTCAGTAAATAGCGTAGCGTAGTGGATATAGGTCATTCATGTCGTTTCTTTGCAGTGATACCCACTGTATGCGTTGTGGTTGTGGCAGTTAACGTTTCGCATCTTCTTCTAGACAAACTTTGATAGTGACTCGAAGGAGTTTAAATTATAGAATGACTTCTAAAACCAAATGTAGGCTACACAACGCACTTTTCAGACTTAAAAATTACTTACATAATGTCTCACAGACATTTACTGGTGACATTTTGTTTATTAAGACCACTTTATTGTAGTCTAGGTGAGCATTTATTGTACTTAAATAATTTTAAAAAGTTAAAAAGTTTAAAAAATTAAAAAAGTTCTCTGTTAAAAAATAATAAGAGGGGAATTTGTCTTTCTATAGAGTACTGCCTTTGATGTGCTGTATGTAACTGAAATTCTGTTTTCCAGTGTAGCTGGCTTTCATCTTTTCTCCACTCAGGTTTTTGCAGTGCCCAGACTGGCCTGCATTCATGTTTCATATTTCAAGAGCGCATTCTGTTTGGGTCAGTCAGTTTTTATGCTACAAAAGCTCTTGCGTCATTTGGATCTGTCAATGTGTTTGCTTTAACATGGTTATCTAAGCAGACTTTAGAAATAGGAATAGTTGGTAGATTTTAGTTGATTGTGGTTTAGAGTAGGTGGTTGAATGCTGATATTTATACTTAAAAAATGACTCAATCTTGTCTGAAAGGTGTTAAGGCGTTGAGAATGGTTTGTGTCAGAAGAGTGTTACCAAAAGTCATAACTTAACATACCTTTACTGAACAGGAATCATTACAATAGTGTGGTTTAGTTACCCGTTTAACCATCTGGCATATCTTGCAGTTTAACATTGATGAATAACACAATGGCATCAAATTCTCCATGAATACTTCAGATTTATGCCATTTAGCAGTTTTAAAGTGTCTTTAAGATCTGCTTGTGTTTTTCTTTCATTGTCCCATCCCCCTTTTCCCACTGTTCTTCTCTCTTTCTACCTCATCCTCTTTTCTCCCTCCTCCCTAAGGTGATTACATTTGATGATAGATACTTCTGTCTAATTTAGCTGGATGTGTTACAGCTCAATATTGTTTGGGTTCTCTCCCATTGATAATGGGCGACACGTGTATTTGTTTATTTATTTATTTTTCCGCGGAGCACTTAAGTCAACAAGCAGCTTTTTGTGATCAGCTATCCCCTTAGGTTAGAACACAAGAAACCTGTCATGTTAACTTCCTGGCAGCATTGCTTAACATGTTATCCCTTGTCATTGGCTTCTGAGTTCTGTGTTCTCTGCTGAATGTTCATGTTCAAACCATCCTGATGTTAGAGGATGCTGGAGTGAGTAAGTATACACTCCCTCCCTCCTTCTCTCTCTGTCTCTGTCTCTCTCTTTCTTTTTTGTCTCCCTACCGAAGTGAAACTGAGCTTTCAGCGGCGCACAGTCATGCCTGTCTCTCAGTTTTACTGGGTCAAAAACACTGACATTCAGCTTGTGCCTCTGTTATCAGACACTAGCATCGTTGGCCCCTTCCTTCACCTGGCTGCCAGCCCTGCCCCCGCAGCAGCTTTCACTACCACAAACGCCCCCTTGTGCCGGGTTAAGGTTCAGCGCCCTTATCACCCACATCAGCATCGTCCCCCTCATCCTGTCCAAGGTACGCCAAACAAACCCTCAAACACCTCTGTTTTTCGTCATCGTCTAAACTCTGATTTTCCCATGCATGTTGCTATCTTTCTTACCATCACTACACTCTTATATAACAAGGCTTTTATCTTGCTATTGTAGTCAGAGCAGATTCATCAATGTTATAACTGACTACCTTGATAATGACATTACCATTACATTATTATTTGCAGTGGCTGTCACTATTATAGATTATTGTGATACAATTGTGTAGTGCATCTTTCACTGGAAAAAAGTTTTTTTTCCTTTTAAATAATTCTATAATTCTATGATTTTTTAATATACGTATTTGTGTCTTGAATGAGAAGGGAGTTCATGAAGCACTTGTTGAGAAGGTCTAGAAGCGAGAGGGAGATGACAGCAGGGGATTACTCAGACTGAAAAATGTCAGTGAGGTCTGGGTCGGAGTAATGTGTGTGTGTGTGTGTGTGTGTGTGTGTGTGTGTGTGTGTGTGTGTGTGTGTTTATGTGCCCTTTGGCTTTTGAGACATTTTTCTCTTCTTTTTTCTGTTTCCAGGATCGCAATGACAAAGTGTTTGAAAGATCACAAAGGCACAGAGATACCGTCAGCTCCGATAAACCAACCAACAACCCTCACCGCCTCTGCACACTCTCTCTGTCTCTCTGTTTCTGTCTCTCTCTCTCTCTCTCTCTCTCTCTCTCTCTCTCTCTGTCCCTGTCTTTCTCACTCTCTCTCACTCATACACAGACTCATACTGTGTGGCGTCCCGTCACAGATCTATCTGTTGCAGGTGGCCCGGTCGGGACAGTGCTGAATGGTAAGTCTCAGCCGTTGAAAAATATAGCATATCAAAGGCCTGACGCAAATGTAACTCGACAAAGTTTACGACAAAGGGGTGGTTAGGAAGTACTACATGCAGTGTCTTAAACTTCTTTGCAAGCATTTCGCCACACTAGCATATTTTTGTAGGCCTAGCCTTTTGTAAATCCACCTTTTCTTCCCTGTGTCTGTTGTGCTCTGTCTGTTGTGTTTTGCTCGTCTGAAATGTAAAAATATGTCCAATTGTACATTCTTGTTGACTTCACCGGCATACTATTTGCATTTTTAAGCCATTTAAAACAAGTCTGGCAAGCCATAACCACTTTGCGTGACATGAGTGCTCCACCAAGGCCTGTCTAACTACCTTACCTTTGATGTCCAGAAACACATTGCACAGCAAATCATTTGCAACTAAAAACAAATAACTTAAATTTTCGAAGCACTGAAGGGAGACGATGATAATACACATGGCAGCGCATAGAGCTTGCTGCTGTCCACTTGGTGTGTCGTTTTACTACTGTGAGCTGCTTGAGTGTGAAACTATAGCCTCTGCAGAGCTGGTCGGACATGACAAAGTGCTTTTCTAATGTGGTGTTTCAGAAAACTCAACAAGATCTAGCTCAACAATGTATCTAGTTTCGCAGCGAGACTTTATAGTAATCAATAGTAGTTCCAAGTCTTTGACGATGCTTAAAGCATTTGTAATTCTGTCTGGATGCATAATATAGAGACATAGTCTGTGAGAACGACTAGCTATGGTCCATTGGTGCAATTGGTGAATCGTTGACACTGAATTGAGTGTTTTAAAATATGTTGATTAGTTACTTGTGTTGCCATGCAACAAACATAGTTGTTTGCTTCATGTTTGTTGGTGAAGGGGCCTACATGGACAGGATCTTGTAGCCAGAGTCAGAAAGCCTCTTTGGAGGTCTCTGTAACTGAAGATTACTCCTTGACTGAAGAGTAGTGCTTTTATGTCACTAGCAATAAGCATATTTAAGTATACAGTATCAGTAGTCATTCTTTATTGTGCCCAAACCGTAAGCGCAAACAAGCAGGGTATCTTCACAGTGGTAAAATGGGGCTCTAAGAGAGAGCCATAAAAGGAATCCAGTGGTAGTCTTGAACGCTTTCCCGAATCCTTATTTCTACATATTTAAAGCTGTAGTCAACGAAACCCACAAATCACATGCAGATGTACTCTGCGATAGGCATAGGACTGAATTTCAAAATTCGAACACGGTATAGTTTGTGAATATTTGCCGATTATTGTTGTTATATGATGTAATAATTTTGGATGTAGGGCTGATGCCACACTTTTGTTATCCTCATAGTCTGGTTTTGATGTCAGTCTACTTAAGGACAGCCACATACATGTAGTGATGTTCGCCTGTTCCTTTGCATAACCATGAGTAAGCAACATTGACAGTGAAATTGACAAATTATGTCAAAAGAAAAAAAATGATGCATATGCAGTGAAAGATTAATAAAAATAATGATATAACAACTGATAATACCTGATAACTAACTGCTTTGTCGATCACCTTGTCGACTGCTCTCCATGTATCGCATGTTTGAATAGCTGAAAAGTATAAAAATTCTCAGCTCAGCAAATTAAAATTAGATAGCAGGGACCTATTAAGAATATAATTTTATGAAAATAACACATTTTGTGAACAGACGTAGGTTGACTTGAAGGCAAAAAAATTGTATTTTACAGCCCAGTTATTTACAATTACCTCTATATATTTATAATGCATGTAGTTGCAAGTAACCCTGGCAGTTTGGCTTCAAATGATTGTTTTTAATAGGACAGAATTGACCTTAGTGGTCAAATTAGAGTCTTGCTTTTATGCGAGTAATTTAGCTCTGGTCATATGCATTTGTTCTTTAACGTCATGCCGTCAGTTATTATATTAAATTTGTGATTAAATGACCACACATTGTTTTGTAAACAGACATCCATATGAGGACTAGTTGTAATAAAATATAAGAGGCAATTGCATAGTATTGCATAGCATAGCACTGTAACCACGGAGTGGCCTTTTGGCCTTTCATTTATTTGAGAGGAAGAAATTGATGACAGAATGAGTTTAACCTGAATCACAAGTGGTGCTAGTCCTATCATAGTCGCCATCATTGAAGCTGTGAAACAGTTCATTTTCACAAATGATACTATGACTGTGACTCTTTTGTTGCAATTTATCAGGTATTTTAATACCAAGTATTTTATGATTCCAGGGATTTTTTAATGCATGTGACACCACTGCAGTAATAAGATAAAATAGACTCTATAAATAGACTCTAAAGCATTGCGATAATCATTCTAGTAAGAACACCAGTATCTCTTTTGTTAAGTCGCTTAAGTGTGTATATAAGCTGATCATTGATCACTTTCGTCTTAGGGTTCAGGGCCATGGAATCATTTTTTTGCCTGTTTTGTTAGCGCAGCGCAGTACCACGAGCTTTGGAGGAGAGATCCAGTCTTCAGGAGAATTCCTGACCAATCACATTCTGCTTGCTTTTGTTTGCGAAGGCCTCTGTTGACCGTAAGCGCCAGTCGCTCCATTCATTGTTTTTCCATTTCTTGTGTCGTACGCACAGTTCAATTTGGCGAAAAGTGGAGAGATTAGAAATAAAAAGTCCAAAAGCTTCTGCTGCCTTCCCCCACCCCTGTTTTGTTTGGCAGTTTTTTTTTTTCATGTCACATCTCTCGTTTGCCTGACAGAAAACTAGAAATGTCGGCAGCCTTCCTCCTCCTCACTCCCAGTCCCCAGGTTTTCTTCCCTCACTCTTGCCTTCCTTTCTCTCTTCTCTCTCTCTCTATCTCTCTCTCTCTCTGTTTTTTTCTCTTTCTCTCTTCCCCTCCAACCCATTGGTGCCTCTTGTTGGACCTGTTGAGCCTCATGATGGAGGGACTTCTGAGGCCGTCTTGTTTTCACACACACATGCTAAAGTGTAGACAAACTGAGATCATTCAGATAAATGTACCCATTTATACTCTAAACAGTCCATCCATGAATAAGCTACTTGACTTAACAGTGTCTTAGTCTTAGTCATGGTAGATGAATTTAGTTGCCGTTTATCTCTGTAGATCTCTTGCAGTACTGTCCGCCCTCGGACTGTGGGCGATGGTAGTCTATGCTAATTGTGAGGTTAGCGTCTGCTCTTGTTACGTTCTCATTCATGCTGGGTTCACCACCAGATTAGCATGACACCTTTATCACACACACACACACGCACACACACACACACGGCATGGACACAACCAATTTACACACCTACACTGACTACACTGGAATTCAGCCAACCTTAATTTCTCTTCCATCTGGTGAAAGTTTTATTGACATCAACATTCACCATCAGCTTCATCAGTGCTATTGTTTTCCCTCCAACCTATGTCAAAAGGAGGCCAATAGTCAGGATTTAATTCTTATGGCAACGCACGGCAATGCTAACACCTCTCCGGGAAAATGAGAGATGGTCAAGGCTTTGCTTAAGCTTACGAGGAGAGTTGTTGATATCTGATTAGTATTAACGAATTATTATCATTATTTAGTGTGTAACAGAGAATATTGGCGGTGATAGGTTGTGTAGAAGTGTTAGAAGTGTTAGAGGTTTTTAGTTTTTAAACTGTAAGTGAAGATGATTTCACAGGACAGGACAAATGCACTGATAAGAGTTTTTACTTGTGTGTGGACAAGTGCCTAAAGACAAACTCAGGCAAAAAACACTCACATGTAGACGCACGCATGCACACACACACAAACACACACACACACACACACCAACACACACACACACACACACCAAACAGACACAGAGTTTATACACAAATACATACACGGACATACAGGGGGCCCGCAGAGAATTACAAATAGTGGTTTCTTTGAAAAATATGTGAGTCTTCAGACTACTTATGCTATGATACATATCTATCTTTATGATCCCTATCATTTGATATTCCTGTCAATGGAGAAGATGTGATACTAAGAGACAGTCTGGTTGCTCCCCACTTAATCCGATTTTTTCAATTTCAGTCAGCACCAGGCAAATAAATTTATGGCTTTAATTTGGTTTTGGTTGTTAGATGGCATTTACCTCACAATGATAATTACCTCAACCATGTTCAATAATCATTAAATTGTCAATAATTCATGTTTGATGTTTACTGCAAAAGGAAAATCATTTGACCCGGGCCCCAGAACACACAGTGCGTAATTGAATATGCGCTTTTAATGACTGCGGACAGAAATTGATGTGAAAATGAACAGGACTGTTATTAAGAGTGAAATGGCAAAGACGCTAATTACAGATAGGGTAATTAGTACAGCAGGGAAAGAAAAATGTTTTGATAAGCTCAGCGTTCATCATCTACTAAAGGAGATATTGAACGCTGAGCTTAAAGTGGATGGACAAAAGAATATGCCGTAGAGCGGGCCTTATTGCTATGACTCAACCTATGTTGTCACTAGTCAGATATTATTATTTTTTAACTAGGAAAACAAACGTTTTTTTTTTCATCATTTCTTCACATTTTTTGATATTTGTTGGAATCATTTAATGTATTTTCATTATTAACAATATTTTTGCGAATACAGGGTGATATTTCATGACATAACATTCAGTGACCAGAAATACTGAACTTACAGTCATCAGGCCGAAAAATTATATTTTTGGTAATTATGAGTGTCACTCACTAAACATTTGGAGAATATTTATTTCAGAACTTTTAAATCAAATGAATTCATTATGTTCCTCACGTACAATATGCATGCTATCATTTCAGTCCGACAAACATATTTTCTCCTTGCTTTCATTGACAGGAATCCGATCACACATCAAACAAACAGCAGACTGGGTCACTAAACACACAAACAAAATTACAATGATAGACATAGACCATGATCTTCTTACCAGACGTAACGCAGAGAATTCTTTGTGATACACAGACGATTGTAAACCTGAGAGAACTCGCACAATTTCACATGCATTCTTTAACTGATAATACACATCTGTGATGCATTCTGATGATTTTTGTAGTTACTTAGCCTTCTGGAATTCTTACTGTGACAATGTAATATGATTAGGGGTGTGTGTGGTAAGAAGTTCTGCCTTGGCCTTGTCCTGTAGCATAAGGTGACCAGACCTCTGAGATGAAAATCGGGGACATTTCTCTGGACAGACCACCAAAAACGAGGACTGCCACTGGAAATCGGGGACATTTGGTCAACCTACTGTAGCACTGACTGGATGGCCAGTGATGGAGGCTCAGAAGGGTCAGCATTTAAACTTCCAAGCAACACTCGTCAGCCGATAAATATTGTTTAGGACGCCTATGAGATGTCTTTGATTTGGACGTGAGATAAACTAATCACTGTTCAGGCACGTTTTTTTTTTCAGTTTAAAAAAAGATAGATGGAGTGAGTGCATAGAGAAAAAGTGACGGAGGAGGGGTGAAGGGGAATAGACCCCTGTAGGAGCGTGGGTGACTGGAGGGTTCGTCGTGGTTGAGGCTGACAAACAAGGTGGTTAAGACATATGGAGGAAGACTCTAAGGTACTTATAGAGCGTGGGCGGGAATGGGTTGCAGAGAGAGAAAAAGAGACAGATGGAGGGAAAGAGAGAGAGAGAGAGAAAGAGAGAATGATAGAGGGATAGACTATGTTGTGAGTGGAGGCGGGGTAC
>PYXC01000177.1:682500-717500 GCA_015244755.2 Tenualosa ilisha | reverse complement strand
GGCCTCTTCCTCCTCCTCCTCTTCCTCTTCCTCTGTTGGGATGCCGTCTGGACCCAGGGCCAGGGGTCAAGCGGAGGAGTACAGGGAGGATTGGGCCTCCCTCTACCAGGCCGGCCTGGATGGATACAGAGGAGGAGGTGGTGGTGAGGAAGGTGTAGGTGGAGGGACCCAACAAAAGCTGGACTCTTTCTCCGAGGCTTTCTTCCGACGTAGCTTGGTGCGGCAGTATGCCGATACCGCCGACGGCTTCTTTGGGATGAAAGGCATCCCGGAGGCTCCGGGTGAAATTCCTCTGCCGTCCTTGTCAAACTCGTTCTCTTTCCCACACGTCCTTAGTCCTCCGCCGACACCGCTGCCTGCAGTCCCAGTGTCTTCCCCGCCCCGGCGGATGCACTTACCGGCCTCCCAGACTTCAGCTCTGGCCCCCACCCAGCACCAGCTGGATCTCTCTTGTCCTGGACCAATGCAGTTCTTTCCCAACCTGCAGACCTTCTACCCCGTCAGCCAATCGCCAACACTCACAGCCAAGTTCCAGCTCCACCATTTGCTTCAACAGTCAGCAGTCAGTGAGATGCCGCTCAGGGGCAGGGACCCCACCCCTCCCATTGCCCAGGGAAGAGACTCCATGCTTTATCCAGAGGAGGAATTCCATCTCAAACCCCCCGACTCCAGCCAGCACAGTGACTATGGGAGTGCAGGTAACACGCTTAAGCCTTTACTGCGTATTCACAATCAGTGCTTGTCCCTTCATTTTACAATAAATCAAGAATGAGTTAAAAAGTAACAAGCACAAGTCACCTGCCCTTCCTTGTCATATTTTAAAATAGACATGCATACAGTGTAGTTAGTTGAAACCTATGCAGAACACAAAGGCAAGTATAGTGTTGCTGTGCGGGTTTCTTGCTGCATTTTGTAAGTGTTATAGTGGTTCGCCTCGTGAAAAGTTCACTGGTGTTCACAGGTGTGTGTGTGTGTGTGTGTGCGTGTGTGTGTTTATACTGTACATGTGAATTTTTAGTACATCTGTACTTTTTAGGTTGTTTGTTTACCTTTCTTCATTTCTGAGAGTTAAAAAGGCCCATAGGGTGAAATTTTCTGTGGGCTTGGATATGACATGCTATCTCTGCATCTTTCTCAGTGATCTTAGGAGTAACTCTGTGAGCCTCTAAAGATGAACAAAATCTAGTTGCGGATTCAGTACCACTTGCAAGATCCTATCTCAAACAGTGGTGGGTGAAGTCACGCACTGCACGCTATGCAGTGTACGTTCGTGTAGGAGACACTTAAACCTTGAGTCAGTGACTCGGCTGTTTGCCTTATGTGGCTAGGTGAAGTTGGTATAGATTATGTTGCTTGGACAGTGAGATATTTAAACTGTGCTGGTTTATACAGTTGGTGACTGGTGTTATAATGTGCTCAGTGTAATTCTGCTGGCAGGCCTGTATCTGACAGAGAGAATACAGTGAAACACTGAAGAAGTAGTTATCTAAAGGCAGTTTTGTAATAGAGATGCAGTCTTTAACAGAGATGTGCGTCTTTATAAAAGCATGCAAACGTGTTCTCAGCTGTAAAGGCCTACACAGTGAAAGACTGATGAACAGATAAGTATCTGTCATTGGGCATCTAGGATATTCACTATAGTGTACTTTGGGTTCATGGGAAAATATAAAACATTTTATAGCAAGTCACTGCCAGGTGTATTGCTGATATGCATCAGTGAGCTATCTAGGCTACGATATGTAGCTCTATCTAGATCACGTTTCACTATGGCGCTATTTTTGGTCACAGCAAGCCTAGTTACTTTAGCTTGTTAACTTGATTGTTTTGTTAAAATGCACTTTAGAATTATGTAATAAAAATGACAGTGAAGTACATGGAAAAGACGCGATACAATACATTTAATTAACAAGTTAAACATTGACGAAATTTAAAATGTTGCAAGTGTGTATGAATTGACTGGCTAACTTGAAGGCTTACTCACACTTATACCCAATAGCTTTACTACTTAGAAGCAAATCATTTTAAATATATATTTTTTAATGAAATTACTTTAATGTTAAAAGTATAGATTATGTTAAAATTATGATTTAGTACAGTGCAAGGTTATAAAACTACACATTTCACAGTGATTTAATATTTTACCGTACTTTTGCTAGCTTACTTACTGCTCTAGTAGGATCAGACTTGTATTTATTTAAATAAATGTAATATGTGGCAGGAGGCAAACATACATATCAGATTTGGAATACATGTGAGTGGAACTGGTAAAGGTTCAGGTAGACAATAGCAAGTAGCAAGATGATTGCTACTTTTGGCAAGTAGTGGGCGAGGTTATTTTGAGGACATGAACCGCAATTATGTAGAGGTGTTGTCCAGACGGAGCCACCTCTGGCCCTGTGAGACTAGGTTGTAAAAGCCCACAAGTTACATGTTCAGTTGTCACTTTATCATCTTGCTTTTTCAGTGGATCATTCACACTTTGTCCTTATTACTCTTATTTGATATTCAGATATAGGCCTGCTGTAGCTGCTTTACAGTGTAATCAGCACACTATGCAATAAGTATGGAGTTGTAATATATAGAAAGTGTATGTTATGAAACTATACACTGTAGTGTAAACTGAAGTGTTGTAAAAACGCATTTTTAGTAGCCCACAGGGAAAATACCAATGAAGAATTTGGGTTAGGGGATGACTAACTTACCTGATCATCTCTGTAAAATGCTTAGATACTGCTGTGAAAAAGGACACTGTTTTAGGCTCCTATGCATTGTATTAGATTTTCAACATTTTCTAGAACTAATTGTTAAGTTGAGCATTTTTTATACACATTGATTACCATGCAGTGTGTTACAAGTTCATCTCAGTTTTTTGAGTGTTGTAAAAACTACATGAAGTTTAAAATATGCTGCATGTTTGTGTAAACCTTGTGTGGTCTTGGATGTGTTTTGTATTTGAGGTTATTCATGAAATGGACTAAAATAACGTGGCATACTCTAGACAGAGCAAGGGATGGCAAGAGATCAGTGAATATGTTGCTGGGATAAATCACAGCGAGAATACAAACAGGCTATTTTGAAATACTCAAATCAACCTAGAGCTGTAATGTACCGCCTCACTGACCGTGGATCTGACTCTCTCTTGTAATGTCTGACACCTTAAGGAACACCACCTAACCCATGGTGTCCAATGGGAGGTTGAAGGGGGTCGGTGCATCGCTCTTGAGTTAAGCTGAGGACAGACCCCTGGCAGTTTTGTTGTCATCCCCATGAATGGTCTGTCCTCGTTCGTTCATCAACCGCATCCGAAGGCGCTGTTAAGCCATAATGACGAGTGGAAACAGACCTGTTAACAGAAATTAACGAATAAGCATTGTGTCAACAATTCCATTGCATTGTGTTGCATGAACATTAAGGTGTGAAATGCCATGTATTGGTCAGCGAACATCCCTTAAGACTTAACATGTATCCATGTTGGAATGGGTGTTTTTGACAAATAAGTGAGAGACATTTTTGAGCTCAACTTAGTCAGAAAAATTCTTATCACTCATTGTCATTTTTATTTTTACTTAACATCACGTACATTTCCGTACAATCTACGCATACCTGCTGCCTATTTACCGGATTCGCACTTTTTTTTAAGTTTTGGTGGAAACACCTCAGTTGAAATGATTGATGTGGGATTGAGAGTTGTCGGCAAGCTGAGACCTGATTACGGGTGGTCTTATTCACAATGTCTTCCGCTTCACAAAAACAAACCTTGTTCTCCGTGACCTGACTCATAAAGGGCCCCCCATTTTGTTTCACTTACTGACACACTTACATGGTGCATACTCAACTATCCAGGGATGCATTGCAGAGCAGTTCCAGTCCTATTTGGCTTTTTCATCAAATATAGGATTCATCCTATAAGCAAGAGATTGTGTCCTGTAATAAAAGCAGGCTGCAGTGTCATAGCGTTAGTAACAAGGAAGTTGTGCTCAGAGGCACAGGAGAGAACAATCTTGTATCTGGTGTATTCAGACACCTTAAAAACAGTACATGGTCCTACCTTCCTCTTGTGCTAATGTTGTTGTTTTGTGATCTTTCAGACTGTAGCCTGCAAACACCCATCAGCTCTCCGCTGTCCCAGTACCCACAGCCCTGCACAAAGCCTCAAGAGACCGTGTCCTCTGGCAGCCTTGTGAGCTGGTCTACGGTCAGTGTCTTAGTGTCTTCATCTCCCTACATTTGATATGTGTCTACACCTGCATTATCAGTATGAAAATAAGAATCTGTTCATATTATATTATACTGTATATATGAATGAAATTAATGCAATACCTGGGTGTCACAACTGCATTCTATCCATCTATCCATCCATCATCCATATACCTAGACATAAGTACTCTAAATATTGACACATTGCTTAAATAAAAGTCAAATAAAGTTGCCTAAGCCATTTTTTGGCAAAAATTTTGTTTTTGCCTAAATCATCTAGAAGTATTTTAGTATTTGAGTATAATTTATCTGTTTTTTTTTTTAATAATTGAAATAGGTGATGATACTGGACATAATATATGATATAGGATTACTTGATATCTCTTGATCTCTTCTATGATATAGGCCTTATATTCTGCAATATAAAGTTGTGCTGTTTGAGATGATCAGTGCAACAGAAATGTGTTTTGGTTGATGGTCCTTTTATTGGGTCTGCTTCTGTAGGCGCTGCCATGTTCAGTGCCCTCGTCGCTGTCCTTGCTGACCCCTCACCTGCAAACCAATGGCATCAGGCCAGGAGAGAGGTCCGACCCTACGTGAGCGCCCAGACGTTGGTGAACCAGCCCATGAGCCACACACACACTCAGGTAGATGCCTGCTACTGACTCTAAAGCTGGCTTGAAATTAGGTGCCGAGTGTCCCGAACAGGAACAGGAACAGGAACAGGAAAAAACAAAACAAAAAACATTCTGGTGGGGATTTTCCAAGCTTTGTTATTTTGTTTTTCCAAGATAATAATCTGTTTGAGAGAGAGCAAAATTAGTCATGGATGTTTTTTTAGTTTGGAAAACGCTGCACGAGTCTTAATTGAAATGAATGGTAGGTATCAAATGAGATTTTCTGTAAAGGCTTCAAAATAAATATTGTTTTTTTTTTTTAGCAATATTCCTGTGATCTGGTAATAACTAGAGAAAATAGGATAAGTTGGATTACATTTCCAGCATATGGCTAATACAACAGTAGTATCTTGATGATGTAAGTTATAATCCAGTCTATTGTAGATGCTGTATGTTATTATCTTAATATAATATCAATATTTTTCATTATTACAGCCTAGGAATATAAATTATTATCCATTTCATGCTAAATTCTGCCGTCATTGTCAGATGATTACACTGCAATACATAACTGCTGTATATTGAATTACAATACATGCCCATCTCCTTGATTGGTTAATTAGCCTAAGTTGAAATGTTCATTTCCAATTACATGGCTCAGATCTTTTTTCCTCATTGTATCTACTTGTGCACTGTGGAAGTTCACACAATTCAAACCATGATCTGAACAGCTGCCAACAGGGTCATTGTGCAATGAGCTCGCTATCAAAATCTGACCCCTAGTGGCTGGAGGACTTCAGTTCAATTCTAGACTTCTAGAATTCTGACTTAGCTAGAACTAGCTAATTAGAACTGATCTATTCTCTCCAAACCACCTCTCCCTTTTTCTTTTCCTAGAATGCCAGTCCTCAGATCTATACTGGAACTCCTTTCCAGAGCTTGCTCCAGCCATGGAGGGAGCTGGATGGCTTCGACTGGGTCGGGGTGAACGATGAAGGCCCCCTCCACTATACACCACCACCCATGCTGAACCCCCACCGTCGTGGGACAGGTCTTTTCAGCAGCCTGGTGCCTGTCGCCATTAGTACGAGTCCAGAGGACAGGGAGAGAGCCTTACTTCACAGGTTAGAGGAAGGAGGCACTGAAAATGGAAGGCTGAATCGATGAAATTAGATCTTATTAATATTGATTGATTAATTCATGTGATTAGTCAAGGCATCAGTCAACAGTTATGAATTCAAGGAGAAAATAAGCAACATTGCCTGCAAGAAGGTAGATGAGTTGGAAGATTGAATAGAAGACAAAAAAGTATGTAAAAGTCTGTGTTGAGAAAATAGTGAAAATTGAGCTATTTTCCAATGTGACATTTATGCAGCACAGCAAAAAAACAATCTGCTTGTGAAAGCCTGCTATTTGTTGCTGGAGGCAGTGATGCTCATTGCAGCCTTGAGAATGAAAATTGAATATTGAACCGTGTTTAATGCTAAAGGGTAAGGGTCATCAAATAATACTTAACTCTAATTGGGCTGTCATCTCTCTCTCTACCACTCTACTGTTTATGTTTTCTGTGATAATGATGTAAGTGAATAATTCAGTGAAACCCACACCTCCCTCTCTTTTTCTCTTTCATTCACTCTCTCTCTCTTTCTCTGTCTCTCTTTCTCTGTCTCTCTGTCTCTGTCTCTCTCACAGGGGAATAAACATTGGCCCAGGGTTCCAAGCAGAGTTGCCCAGTTTGCTGACACGGGACACTGAGGAAGACGATGATGAAGAGGAGCTAGACACTGATGAGCCTCCCCCGGAGCAGTTACTATGGAAACCGTCCAAGGAGCTGGATAATGACATCATACTTCAGGAACAAGGCAAGGGGGGGGGGCCTAAATGGCATGAAAATCAACTGACTTTGTCATGACATGTATCTGTAGCCTTTAGGCAGATTAAATTGACTTTACATAACACGTGTAATCCTTTTGCAGTAGCCAGGGTGCTGGAGCTGTGCAGTTCCGGTGCTGTACCAGGAGGGGGCACTAACGTGGAGCTCGCTCTCCACTGCCTACACCATTGCCAGGGTGACATAATGGTCAGTTTGATTTATCACTCCATGTCGACTCGGTTTACCAGTGCAGTAACAAATTACAGGCTAACGGCAATACTACTCCTGCTAATACGCTGCCCAATTACATTTTAGCTCACCAGGAGTGCTGACTGACAAATGTTTGTTTGTGCTTAAGCTTTGGATATGTATGCAAGACCTACACCGCTCTTTTTAGCGTGTTACTTTGACTGATTTTATCAAGCTTAGTTAAATTGCACTGGAACTGATCAGTTTAGCCTGCTGGTTTTAATTTGTGCTAAGTGCCTTTGTCTCTTGTTGGCTGAAGTGCGTGTCTGATGTGTCTCTCATTGGGTATTTGCAGACTGCGGTGGAGATGCTGCTCTTCTCCCATCCATTCCCTGCGGGTGACTACCATTACTCAGGTTGGTCGCCCCCAAGTTACCCCAGTGACCTGATGAAAAGTTTGTTTTTTAGCTTCCATTTAGAGAGATGTATTGTGGAAAACACTTCAAAGGTTTTTGGTGTATGGGGCCCTTTTTAAAGGGCCTTTGTGAAGTAGTTTAAGCTGCTGTCAGTGTTCTCACAAATAGCTCTTGGAACTTTTTCATGACTAGAACAGGGTGTCCGCGAGGTCTTAAAAAGTCTAAAATTTCAAAACATGAATTTAAGGCTTTAAAAAAAATCTTGAATGCAATGAAATATTGTGGTCTAAAATACATTTAGTCAGGGTCTTAAATTGGTCTGAGTTGCGAATTATTACCGCAGAAGCACCACTACAGTGCATTTTGTTTGGACTATGCCACTTGCGATTAGATAGCATTAAAATTATATCCTATATATGTATTCATAAAAAAAACATTTCAAATTCCGCCAACCTGTGCAGTGTTTTTGCCACAAAGGGCATCACATTGGTCTTCATTTCAATCATAATGGTCATGATCAAAAGTCTTAAATTCAAATTGTTGAAACCTGCAGAGATTCTGGATTAGAATAATGGTCTATATAGAATCTTGGGAAAACAAAGCCCTCCATTGGGCAGGTGCTTAGCAGCAAAGATTCTAGAGCGCTCCACTCTGCTTTAGAATCTTTGCTTATCGGTAATATGTTGACTTTATTGCTTGTGCCTAAGGTTAGGAGAGTTGTCTTGACCCAAGACCAACACTGTTTATGCCTTTCATGTACATCATCTCTGACCTACTTCCGACCCCCCCCCCCCCCAGTGCTTATCTTAACCACTGGACAGTGATAATAGGAGGAACATACAGCTTGCTTTTGTAACACTGTGAAGTAGTATCAGTGTTTCCTCATCTTCACCATCTCAGGTTAGCCTAGGATAAAGTGAAGACTTGATAAGGGCACAAAGTCGTTAGTCAATTTTGTGCAGGCAAATGGTTTGATTCCTAAATCAAGTATACAAGAATACAACGACTTTTATTGTCACAGGCATGTAGTTACTGGGTATAAGACATGCAGTGAAATTGTACCTGTTTGTCAGCCTTTACTGTGCCTAAATTAGAGGAGCATTATATATATCTCTGGGAAGTGTGAGTTCCTTATAATAGACCATAGGCACCATGCATGCATTACATGTGTTTTGCATCTAGCAAGCAAACCATAGTGAGACCCAGTTTTCAGGAATCCGTGGAAGTCTGTTGTTTATTTTTTGATTTGATCAGTTATTAAAAGCAATACCCTGGATTTGTTTACAAATGCACAGTGTGTGTTTCCTAAAGCCTTGACTGTTATACTCATATCACAGTCTTGTTAACTGATATGATTTAATTTCATAACTATATATTAATAAGGCTCATCTTGGCTGGTTCATTTATATTCAGAGCAAAGCTTTGAAAATGCACTGACGCTAGCATTTAGTGATTAGCATGATAGCATTTACTTTCTATTTCATTAAGCTCCGTTTGTGTTTCCATAGGAAGCGATGTCTGGCATTTGAATGAGAAGAGATTGTTCTTCAAAGCCTACGCCATGTATGGCAAAGAGTTTTCTCTCATCTCCAAAATGGTACTTATCAACCTCTTGGATTTACTGTCATCCCGTATCTTCAACAGCTTAAATAAAACACCAGCTGATGTGAAGTTTTTTTTTTTTGTTAAACTGCTTGTCTTTTGTTTTTGTCTTTGTATCTCTCTCTGTGTGTGTGTGTGTGTGTGTGTGTGTGTCTTAGGTGAAGTCAAAACAAGTTTCCCAGTGTGTGGAGTTCTACTACCTTTCAAAAAGGCTCCCAGACAAACAGAAACGGCAGAGGGAGCGGGAGAGAGAGCAGGAGCTGGAACAGGAGTCTAGAGCTGCCTCAGTCAACAGAGTGTGTAGAAATAACACACACACACACACACAAACACATGCATATAGACACACACAAACGCGCACAGAGGCATCGTACACATGCACGCACGCACACACACACATACACACGCACACAGGCACACACACACACCATAGACCCTGTTGCTGAGGTTTACAATGTCCAACACTACTTTCTTATTTGGCTCTGCTGTTTGCATACAGCTACAGTTCCTTCCTTCATTCTAATGAGACCACAACTAATAATAGGCATCATAACCACAATTCCACATCACAGATCACAGCTTCTCACTGATCTCATCAGTATCTAAGGGTGACAGAAAAACTCATGCAGTACCACAGTGGGTGAATCAGTCTCTGTAGTCCAATCAACTTGTGTCTCTGGAGACTTTCCACCGTCGTACCACCACACAAGAGTTTAGTACGACTTTGTTGATAGGCGTCAATGTTTATATATAATATAAGAATGAATTCTCATAATAGATGTAACTGATGCCAGTTTTTCTATTTAATGGTAGATTGTTCAATATATTAGAATGGAATGGAATGATCAAATAATTTGAGTTAATACTGTTTTTAAAGTGTTTGCATTCATGTTATTCTGTCATGGTGTGCACTGTAGACTGTATTTTTATTTGTTAAGGGTGAACATTCTGGATGATTCTGTTGTTGATGACCCCACAAAAAAAGCCAATCTGTCTTTTTTTCCATCTCAGTTTCTAAAACGCTTGGAAATGATTGAGTTCTCTTACCGAACTGTTAGAAGTACGAATGTGATTCCAAACATTTTTTCCAGATTTTTCACCTTACCGGTTTGTAACCCCTACATTGACAGTACTTCTGAGACAGTATACTGATTTTCCCATTTTGTAATTAATTAATAATCAATAATTTATAAATACATTTATAGTAAGGAAGGTAGTAATTATGGTGCTGTACATGATCTTTTTGTGTGTGTCAGTGCATACTTGTGTTGTCTTATTTCTCTAGGAGGGAAACTGTATATTACATGATTCATTTTTTTAGAGCATCTCCTCTGTCTCTTGACTCAGGTTCCTCTGGCAGCTAAGGTGCTCCCAGGCTCAGTTGGCATGGAGGGTGTGATCCGTGCTCCATCACTGGCTACGAGCTTCCCCTGCAAACAGTGTGGAAAGTGAGTTGAAGCAAGAAGCTGACAGATTAACATCTGTCTCTTTAAACCGCCCTTCAGATTTCCCTTTTAGTGGAGTAAAGCTGACACGCTTTTGAAGCCTTTCTGTTAGACTAAAAAAAAAAACATATTCCATTATGTCTTGTCATCTTCTTTTTTACATTCTTCTTTTTTTCTAGAATGTTCTATAAGATCAAAAGCAGAAACGCTCACATGAAGATCCACCGTCAGCAGCAGCAGGAGACCTGGACTGACGGCAACAGCCAGTGCAAGAACCTCATGGTGACCCAACAGGAGCAGCTTCTGATTCAGCCGACACAGAACCACCAGCTAATCTCCCAGAACCTCCTGCAGAACCTGGTCCAGTCTCAGGCCTGCCTCACATTCCTTCAGAACCCCAAGGGCCACGGGATCAATATCGGAACTTCTTCCATTGCCAGCTTGAGCCCCAGCCCTAATCTCGTCCCCAAATCCTCCCCCCTCCCCCTCTACCCGACCGGCCTCCCCACGTGGGATGGCTTCCAGGGGGTCTCTGACTCAGGGGCGCTGTACTATGACCCGGAAGGGAAATCCATGCTGGGTGCCACCATTGGACCCAAAGGTCAAGTTCAATGGCCATAGCAGTCAGATTGTGGTCATAGCGGCGCATGTGTTCAACTGTGAAATCCTTGGACTTAGCACTTAAGCATTGCAAGTTGTGTATATATTTTTGTGTAGATACTGTCCATACATTACATGAACATTATAAGGTTTTATTTTTTTCAGATACTCACCAAAGATCAATAAACGTTTTTTTTGTAATACACATGGTTGAATTTTTTATTAAAAATAGAATTGACTTAAAGGACAAGTTTGTTTTTTTTACAGTTAAAGATTTGTTTTCTGATCGTTTATGATGAAATACAATGGTTAAGATTAAAATTTTAAATTAATGCCTCTGTTCCAAGGATTTTTGGATGTTGCGGTAGCACCCCCTCCCCCAGGTCAAAAACCTGTTGGAAACCACAGTTTGCAGCGAATTTTGTGTCAGCATATCAGTGAACATTACTGACCACTCGGTGAGTTTCATGTCTTTACAAAAGAAAGTTTATGATGCGTTTTCGGAAAGATTGCAGCTGTGCACCCATGTAGCCATTCTATAGGTGGGGGGTGCTACGGCAACAACCAAAAATTCTCGGAACAGAGGCATTTGTCGAAATTTCTATCTTTACCATTATGTTTCATCATAAATGATCAGAAAACAAGGCTTTAAGTGTAAAAAACTGAACTTGTCTTTTAATGTTCAGTTTTGGCTAGACCACACAAGCGCACACACACACACACACACAAAGCAGACTGCTGGTTGGACTCTTTTTCCCAGTGCTGTCAGAAAATCAATTGTTGCTGCTGTCATCTGTTGATCCTTATTGGCCACGGAGTGTAGATCTAGACAGAGGCTAATGTCTCTCTCTCTTTCTGCCTTTCTCTCTCTCTCTCTTATTCTCCCTCTCTCTTTCTCTCCATCCCTCTGTGTCCGGTTTGTGTCTCTCAGCTTAACAGTGCATAAATTCAAACACTTGCCAGTAGCCTGGATGTTAGAGTCAGTGCACTGAAACGGATTTCTATTTCGAGGTTCATTTAAGTGCAGCCTTCTGAAACTCTAGTCCTGGGACTCACTTGGAAATTAGGTTTGTCTCCAGGCACCTGACTAACAGACTTCTGCTCTGTTTTTTGGACATTTTTTGTTTTTCTTACATTCTAATAAACTTAGATTTTTTTTTTCTCCAGACAGCAAGTCATGCTGCTTATGTCCATTCTGTGGATGGGTGCCTCAGCTGAGGTGAATTTCCATAATTTTTATTTATTTTTTTTTTTGGAGAAGAGCAGGCAGCCTCACAAAAATGCATTTTAGCAATTATTGTGAAGGACAGAGGAGATACTCAGTACGGTTTATCCTCATTCTCTTCACATAAGCAAAAGGACATTAACATCCTGTAGCCACTCAGTCCCTCAGAAAGTCATAAAGATGTTGGTGAACTTGCTCAATAATGCTGATTGGTGTATTCCTCATGCATGTCATGTCATGCACTGCTCAAAAATCACTCACTCACACACACACACACACACACACACACACACACACACACACACACACACACACACAAAGTGGTTGAAAATTGTCTCATTGATCATGTCTCCGGCCAGCCCATGCCATTTTTATGGGCTCTTGTGAACCAGTTGCCTTTGGTGTGGTATCTCTCTCCCCCTCATAATGATAACGTATGACAATGGTCCAGTCTGCAACATGGACAAAGTCCACCCAAGCTGAGGATTCAGCATCTCTGCTTTTACTAATTAAGTACATTTGGCAACTTTTCTAAGGCGGGGCAACTTTTTTGTTTAACTGGGCCGGGGGACCTATAGGATCTATTTTTATTTGAGAGAGAGAGAGTGGACAATATACATGTTCCACTCAATTATAACAAAGACGTTGTGCTTGCAGTCTGAGAAAATAACTTGTAACTTCAGAGCAACTTGATGTTTATTTAATGAAAAGCACTTTTTATTAACTTAAAATAAATGATGACCCTTACCAATATCAGCAGAGAATAAGTCATCTGTATAATATTGCAGGATGAGTAGTATTGATATTAGTCAATGTAAATCTAAAGCATACTGAATCTGCTTTTGTGTAGTTCAGTTAATCTCCTCTCCATTTCTTTAATGACGATAATTGTATAACTCTGATAATGACGAAGTACAATGAATTTCTGACACTATTTTTAGTACAGTTTAGTAACCCTTGCAACCCTCTGCATCTTACATCTGTCAAGTGACTTTCTTGTCTTAACTGGAGTGACTCTTCATTGACTTTTGATTCTTTTGTTCAATTGCTCACACAGAGAGAGATAAAAAAAAAGAACAAGTGGAACTATTACTGTGGATGTTGGTAATCCTGTGTAGTGTATTATAAACACCAACAGTCAACATTTTCTAGGACCTAATGTACTACACATTTACAAGCCCAGTCACAATGAACTCTGACATTAACTCTTCACTTGTCCTCTTTGATCCATGATAGCCTTTAACCTTTAAAAGAAAAAAGTCCGTTTCAGCCAGGTGTTCTTGGTCCCTTTTAATTTTGATATAAAACATCGTGACATTTTGGGTCAATGGACCCTTCCTAAGTCTATTGAACCGAAACATCACAATGTTTTATATCAGAATTAAAAGGGAGCAAGAACACACCTGGTTGTAGCGGACTTTTTTCTTTTATTTGTCAATTATCGTTGTCCTGCTCCCAGGGTTAGTACCAGGAAGTACGAGCTTTTAACCTTACGTTATGAGCCTTTAACCTTTAACCTTAACATGTAACCTTTAAATGTAACCTATTTAGATTAATTTTACTGTATAAGAAGTTACAAATTACGTTACATAGCAAAATCATTTTAGCAGGTGTAAGAAAATTCATGGATTTTATTTATTTATGTCACTTGATTTGGGACGCATTCACACCTCCAGGTGAAGAGAGCGAGAGAGAGACCAGAAGTACAAAAATGTGAATTTGTAGCACAAGTGTGTGTGTGTGTGTGTGTTTGTGTGTGTGTATGTTTGCAGTTGCTGGTGTGTCACACAAGGCAGCGTGTTACAGAGACCCTCACAAGACATTTGAGTTGCTGTTGAGCCAAAGGCTGCGAGAACTCTGTGTGTGTGTGTGTGTGTGTGTGTGTGTGTGTGTGTGTGTGTGCGCATCTCAACATGTACCAGATGCTCTAAGGCTTTTCACAACATAGAGAATAATGAAGAAAAAGGAAAAATGTGTACTTACAGGATAACCGAAGTGTAGAGGAAAATGCATTTAGGTGTGTGTGTGTGTGTGTGTGTGAAACAGAAGAGGGAAAAGAGATATGCGCGCACACACACACATTCTATTTCAGACTCCTTTAAAAAGCACACCTACCATCCACCCGCAACCCTGTAAAATATAGAATAGGGTCTCGCTCTGTTAAAAGTAAGCTAAAGCCTTCTGTATATTTTAGCACACTGCCTGTATACTGTGGGTGTATTTAAAACAGGATGTCCTCAGTGGAGTCAAGTTCCACCCAGTAGACTCCTGTCCCTGAATCAGCATGAAAAAGACCAGAGCTAGACTCAATGGTTCAGGGAGATATAGTGCTTCTGTATGTCAGCATTCCTTCAAGGTGTAGGAGGACTAATGATAGAATCTCCATATATTTGATTGAAAAGCAAACAAAAATGGCGCCCAACTAATCATCCATAATTGCTTTACATTAGGGTAATAAAACAGTGGAGACAGTTTAATCAGACAGAATGACACAGAAAGAAGGTGTGTCAGAGGTGACTAATCTGTCTAATATCCCATTTACTGGGGATGACTCAGGTTAACATTGTTAGGGCAGAGATTGAGGCTGGTTGAGTCCTCAACATGATCAGATGCACCAGCATAACAGCCACCACTGCCAACCTAGAGGGGGGTACTGCAGCTCCAGAGTGCCCACACTGTATGGGTGAGGTGTCAGGTTCTACCTGTCAGACTGCTACCAGTGCCACCCGCGACATCATTCCACAAAAACATAAACAAAAACAACAACACCCAAAATATACACTATAAACAGTAAAAATATATAGCCTTAAAATTATATATAAATACACTGTATATATATGTGTGTGTGTAAATAAATAAATTCTCTCTCTCTCTCTCTCTCTATATATATATATAGTTTAGTAGCCTATCAAAATTTAAGTCAGACATGAAAAAAAAATTAGTAGTATAGTAAATACAGTATGTGACGTTTTGGGTTGATATGACAGTTGTTTTTTATCCTGTCTGACTTCAATTTTGACAGGCTACAGGCTACAGGCTACAGGCTAAGTGTATTAAAAATGACATGTGTCTCCTTGTTAACCTTCCTCCTCCTGGTGACAGTCTTGCAGGACCATTATCAGCACAACTCTCACCTTGGCCATGAGAAAACTAAAATGAAAACCAAATGCAGCCAGGTCATTGAGTTAGGTAAGTATTCATCCCCAGCTCTGCATTGCTTTGCCCTTGAGGCATGGACCTTGCTAAACATACATGCATCTGGAGCATTTTGGCTCGACCAGCTTCTTTGAAAGCTGAAAAACAATTATCAGAACTGACAGCGGATCCTGCCATTTTCTTTTTATTATGTAAGTCTATTTCGCAGGGAGATTAGGCCTATCTTTTAGTAACTGGTGGTTGTAAAAAGTAATTTAACACACTTAACAGCTCAGCTTCTGTTGTATCTCTATGTGTGTATGTGCTCATGTTTGTATGTGTGCATTCGTGCATGCTGCCTGGTTGCACATCTTTGGCTTTCTGATGACTCTGTAGGTAAATAGCTGAAGTTGCTGTCATCATCAGTAGGCTAGCCTACTGACTGACTGACTGACTGACTCCAGTGTCATACAGCAGGGTTTTCAAACTTTATTGGATCAGGAACCCCTCATAATTGTAACACAAATTTTACAATACAGGTTTATGTCCATTTGTTCTGTTAAATGCTAGATGTGAGGTGAACGTATATCACTGAAATGACCTCAACTGATGCAAAAAAAAAGAAGAAGAGAAACAAACCGCTTATTAAGATAATTTTGAGATATGATCATGTGACAAGTGACAGATGTCCAATCTACCACTAGCTAACTACTAGCTATTTAGCTTAAACAAACAGCTATAACAGCTCTGTGATTAAAAACGGACCTAAAAACTCCTCGGATTAAACAATTCTTTCGCCACACGTTGCTATTTAACAATAAGGTTTAATCACTACCAACTGTGCAATTGCCCAGTTTTGTACATACTTAGCTGTTGCTTTAGAGCCATTGACGAAAGCAAGCCTCAGTGAGCGTAGATTTACTTGGCTAGCGTTACGTGAAGGCTACTGTTTTCTGAAAATATTCTTCCTCCCCTGTACGGCTTTATAGAAACCAAACCCCCAAGCATCATGATCCATATGAATGTTAACGCAACACTAGTTTCTTGGAAGATGATTGCCTACTTTATCAGCTTCAGATAAGAGCAGTTTGAATACATATTGACAAGTATGTTTGTCGTGTTTCAAAGCAATGCTGTGCGTGCGTACCCACTTAGGGGTTTACGTGGATGTTTGGCTGTCATTCATTCGGTCATGACAATTGTCTAAGTCACGGCATCGTACTTTGTTGTCTTCCTATCAACTACTCTGGCCACTGTTAAACTTAATTTCAACACAAGTCAACCTTGCTCTCTCTCTCTTTCTTTTTCTCTTTCAACTGACACTTGTTATCTTGTTAAGTTTTTCTTTGCTCAATTAGTCCTTCATTGCACGTCTGGTTTCCTGATAAATATTGCAGAAGGTGTTGTGTTACTTCCCTGCTTTCCCGACTACTTGAGGCGAATTCAGAGGGGCAGTCCTCTGCATTGGTTATGGGCAATTCCACGTTTTAAATGTGACAGAGCATAACAAACACGCTCAACCTATTATTTAATTATAATTATAATACATTTTTCATAAATCATTTACAACTCAATACAGAAAATCCTAAAATGTCATATAGTCATTTACATAACACAAATACCTGGTATTTTAGGGCCATTACAGATATGACAAGAAGGCCACTTTCCACAAACTTCCCCTCATAGGTTACATCCAAGTATGGAGAGCATTTACAAGGACAGATAGTGGAAAAAGGTAAATAACATCATCTGTGACTATACACATCCACTGGCCTCTTCACTCAAACTCCTCCCATCTAGACGTTGTTACTGCCTACCGTACCCCCCCCAACTCCAACTCCAACCCCCCCATGGGGACGATAAAGTTATCTACTACTTCATCATGACTACTGCATTCACTAGGCCTATACATATATATTCATTGTTTATATCCCAGTTCTTTTAATCCTGTGAGCTCTATGCTCATACTGGTGAGACAATAGCCATCAAATAGGCTTCTATCTGCAGTTAATGATTCTGTTTTTTTTTTTTTATTACATTCTCTGTTTTGTGTGGGTGGCTCTGCTGTAAACAGAGTAGTCTAAAACTTAGGGCTGATAGTTATCTCTCTGTACATCACATTTTATCTGTCTGACAGACCTTGAGTCTGCCTAGCTGTCTGTTGCCCTCATCCGCCCCCCCCATTTCTCTCTCTCTCTCTCTTACCCTCCCTCTCTCACTTTAAATCCTGCCGCTCTTTGGTCTTTGAGTCAGCTGAGCTGTGATTGGTCACTGTGCATTTGTGGGCGTGAAATGTATTGCATAATCCCATAGTGGATGAAAGCTTACTGTGTGCTTGTGTGAGTAAGAGAGGTAACGGGACAGAAGGAGAGAGAGAGACAGAGAGAGTGAGAAAGAGAGAGAGCGCGAGAGAGAGGCAGCTTAATATTCTAACAGAAGAGCACAATCCGGGCCTTGCAGTCTCACCCTCACTGGTACTTTATACAGCAGCAACACTTCAGCAGTCACTCTAAGTGTGTGTATTTGTGTGTGCATGTATGAGAGAGAGAGAGAGAGGTGAGATTCAGTGGGAGTGTGTATTATGTTTGTGATTCCAGTAGTGCATGTTTGAGACTGTGTTTGTGTGTGTGACACAGAGAGAAAGGGAGCGCGTGTCATCAGACAGATTTCTCACATGCAGGGGCATCCAGGAGTCCCAGCATCCCGCCAGCACTGCCTGCCTCATCCTATTAAATCGTGGCATCACAGCAAGTGGACCACGCGACCGCTTTCCTGGCTGCTCATTCGTTCAACAGCCTGAGCATCAGTCAGCCGGACTCCACGCTCTCTGTCAGACTCTGCTACCTGACTTGACCTGCCACAGACAAGTAAGTGCCAACCACCACATCATCAGTACTGTGTGTGTGTGTGTGTGTGTGTGGTGGCATAACGGTTAAAGAACCTGGCTAGCAAGGCACTTAACCCTAGGTTGCTTTAGGGGAGATTCGCCCTGAAGTAATTGATAGTTGACAAATGTAAGTCGCTTTGGATAAAAGCGTCTGCTAAATGCATATTTGTGAGTGAGGATAACTATGAGAGAGAGTTATAAAGTGTCAGACAAAAAGGGAGATGCTCTAATGCATAGCTTTGTGTTTTTATCAAAGAGGCAAGTTCTCCCACACACTCTCAGTTCTCTCACACACTTCTACTGCATGTGTTTCTAAGAGTGTGTGTTGTTTGCCATCTGTTCTCATGTCAGATGTGTGAGTGGACTTGGTGATTGGTCACAGTCTAAGGCAATCATATGTTGACTGTGTACACACACAGCATGTGAGCTCATAGGTGTGTTATGTGTGACATAGACTCTTGGGGGGTGTGTGTGTGTGACTGCTTGCACCGAAGCACACACACCCACATACATGCTTCAGAGTGTGTTTTTGTGTGCACACACATATTTTATTGCATGTGCTGTACATTACTTTACATGTTTTGTGTGTGTGTGTGTGTCCCTTTGGACATATTGAACATGGTGCATGGTACACGTGGACAACATGCGTACAGCTGTCAAGTGTCGGTCCGTTGCCTTTGATCCATTAGTAACTCATCCACGACTCTTTGTGTGTGTGTGCATGTTTGTGTGTGTGTGTGTGTGTGTGTGTGTGTGTGTGAGTGCACACATATGCATGCTTAACTGCATGCATGTTTATTTGTACTTATGTGCGAGACCCTGCATACATCAACATGTCTCTGTTGCCAAGTCATCCGACCTTTGAACCCCTTTGTGTGGCATGGCATTGCAACTACTTGTGCAATGCCATTGTGTGACCACACTGAGTGTGTGTGTGTGTGTGTGTGTGTGTGTGTTCTGTCTTTTATCAGTATGTGTACACACACATTTGGGAAATCCTTCTTTCATATATCAGCCTTTCATCATGACGAAGACCAGTATCTGACTTGTGTTACAGCATACCCGTGACGTGATGACACGGCCTCTTTTTTTTTTTCTTTCTAATTTGACATTCTGTCATGTAACACTATGACAGTTTTTTTGCAGTAAGTTTATTCTAAAGTTTTTTAAAGCATTGTCACGACTTTGCTGCAAAGACCATGTGATTCAATCAGTGTTTGTGCTAAAAACCACTGAGACACACTAAAACACTCAGCCCTTGTTACCGGAGCTTGCTCTGAATTTCCTTCCCTCTTCAAAGTTGAAATGATAAAATGAATAACAAAAAATCAGCCCTTAATATGTTTACCTATACAACAACTTCACAGACATGTTCAACATAACTCAGGAATGCTTACTTAGTACTTAGAGGTGTCCAATTGGCTGGCATGGGTCCTGAGCTGTGGGGTGACTCCACATGGGCATTGCACACCTTGCCCTTGTGATTGCACCAGTAAGCATGTGTGGCCAAACAGGTCACATTTGAGGAAATTTGTTCTTGAACCCCATTTACTCAGTTTTCACAAAGATTTGAATTCACTAATGGCTTCTGTTCTGGTGTCAAAATCGCAGTTGTAAAGTGCATCAAATGGGACCTTAAGAACAAATTTGAGAAAATTCCTAGGAGAGGAGGATATTGGTCAATAAGAGCTAAGGGGTAACTTCAGCATGGCCATTGCACCCCATGCTTGGCTGATTGCACCAGCCAGCTAGCATGGCTGCACAAAGGGGTACATTTGTTATGGATGCACTTTGCTAGTCCCTGGCACACCCAGGGGAGGGTTTCTGTAATAGACAAAGGGCTCTTCATGTGTTTGTGTTTGTTTTTATTTATGCCTGTGTTCGATTTTGTGTTTGTTTGTTTTCATGTGTACACGTGCGTGTGTGTAATTGAGTTTTATTTGTGTTCATCTCATGCTTGTGTATGCATTTGTGTTTATGCTTTTGTTTGTTATTTGTGTTGATGTTTGTATTTGTATTTGAGTTTGTGTTTGTGTTTATATTTATGCTTGTGTTTCTGCTGTGTCAGTGGTTTGTCTGCTTGGGTCCTACTGTGGAGCTGAGTTTCACAAGTAATAGGTCATCACAGGATTAGACTTTGATCAGTCGAGTTTGCTTGAAAAAAACACCTGTGTGTGGTTTGTATTTCATACTTAACTAACTGACTTGTACACTGCACTAATTTTATGAGTATATCTCATAACTGGGTGTGTACTAAGAGCAAGATTAGGAGTGAGTGCACATGTAACAACATTACTGTGTACTTCTCAGTGCATTAAGTATGACTTTGAGCCTAAACTAACAACTCATAGTACCCTACACAGAAGACCAGTTCAACTGTGATCTGTGTTAAGCTTATATGTTTATCTGGCTAGGTTGACAAATACTTGGTGCAGCCTTCTTTGATCATCAACACACATAGCTCTGTACCTTGCAAACAGATAAAAGACCAGAGGTTAATCAAATCAGTTCACAAACATAACTCTGCACTCATAGTTATAGTGCTGGCCCACATCAGTAGATTGAACATAGATAAGGTTTGTGCTCTTTTTGATAAAGGGTGAGATTCCACAGTGATTTTCAGAGGTGTTTAAACCCCTCCGTCAAAGAGTCGTATTCGGAATCTATCTACCTCATTTCTATGCAAGCAACCATGAGCACACTGTATTCTGGTGTGAGGTCCAAGATTCATTTTTATAGATTAAACTGAACAGCAACATCTATTTTTTATTGTGGAAAGAGTCCAAAAAACATGCATTCTCTTCAGAGTGTTATATAAGAGGCATTAATGTATGCATTAATACTTCTGTGTGTGTGTGTGTGTGTGTGTGTGCACGCGCGTGCGTATCTGTGTATGTGTGTGTGTGTATGTATGTGTGTGTATGTGTGCATGAGTGTGTGTGTGTATCTTGGTGGGGAGGGGGTTGGGGGGATGGGGAAGCTTCTGTGTGTGTGTGTGTGTGTGTGTGTGTGCGCGTGTTCGTCTGTGTATGTGTGTGTGTATGGATGTGTGTGTGTGTGTATGTGTTTGTGTGCATGAGTGTGTGTGTATATTAGTTGAGGTGGGGAGGGTGGATGGGGAAGTGTGTGTATCATGTGTGTGTTGTGCATGTGTGTGTGTGTGCTGTGTAGGGGTGTGGTGTGTGCTTGCGTGTTTTTTTCTGTGAAGATTTCACACTCAGCACCTACCTTTGTGTGTCGAGATTCATGTTGCTGGCTTGCCACTGACCCTGAATAAGAGCGGCCCATTCATGTTGACTTAAGGGGCCTTGGGCTAACAGGTGAAGCAGCCGAGTAAGCGAGTGATCTCCTGCTGTGGACTCAGCCTCGGTGCTCAGGAGGGGCCGGGCAGCCACCACTAATGGAGTGGTGTTTACTCCTGCCCGTGGACACACAGTCTGGCGGCACACTGGTGACGGTCCGCAGAGTCCTGAAACAGGACCTAATGGATGGGCTTTCACACACATTAAACACACACACACACACACATACACCCACGTACACACACACACCCGTGTGTGCATGCACACATGCACACACACAGCTCAACAGACCCACCCCTCCACACACACTACATTAAAAACACACACACACACGCACACACGTGCACACAATCATTGATACATTGATGTACAGGGATTGCATGTCACATGTAGAGCAAGAGAAATGTATTAGGGCTCCATAAACTTGCCTTTAGGTTTCGTTTTTCTCCTTTTCTCCTCTTCCCTCTCAGTCCTTTTTTCCCCCACTGTCCATCTTCCCTTCAGCACAGATTAATTCATCCCACACCACTCAGTGGAATCGATAGAAGCATATTTTTAATTGGATTTGTTTCATTTCCATTCAGCAGGGTCCACCTCATTAACACGAGTATAACACGACACAAATGATCAATGGTTACGACCAGAGACAAAGTCCACTGAAAGTACAACACACACACACTCACGCACACACACTCACGCACACACACACACACACCATTCTTCCCACCACAGTTTGACAGGGCTGTGAGGCACAGTGGAGAGTGTGTCATTGTCAAATTTATGAGACAGTGAGGTCAAGGATGGCCTGCTCTTTGAGGCTAGAGAGTTTGTGTCTGTGTGTGTGTGTGTTTGTGAGTGTGTGTGTGTGGTGTGTGTGTAGTAGGGGGGTTAGCGTGGGAAAAGAGAGAAAGAGAGAGAGAGAGAGTGAGAAAGAGAGAGAGAGATGGAGAGAGAAAGAAAGGAGCAAACAGTGTATAAGGATTAGCATCGACCCATCTATGGAGGTGAAAGTTTGCTCTGCGTTTGTGTATTTGTATGTGTGTGTGTGTGTGTGTGTGTGTGTGTGTGTTGGGGTGGTGGTGGTGGTGATAGTACATGTGAAGGTGAGCATGAGGCCCACTTATTGAGGTGAGACTTGGCCGTGTTCTTTTCTAATTAAGTCATCCATTAACTGCGTTGCTCAAAGGTCCAGACTGTTTACCAGTGGCTGACCCAGTAACCCCAGCCGTGTTTACACAGATACAGCGCCCTCCACGAGTATTGGCACCCCAGGTGAAGTTGGCTTAAAAGACACCTAAAGCCCACTTTAAAAAATAATCTATTAGCAATTGTCCTTAATCACATAATGATAACACTGATGACAAATTCAACCTTGATTAGAAGCAAATTTTTGACAAAGAATAATTTGTTTGAAATAAATAAATCTTTTTGTACAAAAATCACATGTGCCACAATTACTGGTACTCCTGCATTTTGTACATTGCAAAGCTACTCTTTGCCAATAATGCAGCTATCTTCTTTGACATGCCACAAAGTTGGAGAACACAAAAAATGAATTTTAGATGGATTTTAGATAGAAGAAATGGATTTTATCCTATTCACAGAACCTGTCCATATTCCTAGGTTCTCTCTGGTGCATACTCCTCTGGCCCATACTATACTGCAAAGATCAGGGGACTGACACAACCATGGTGGAGTCTTGATTTTGTGATCAGTAAGCCAGCTGTTTGTTTGTATGAACTTATGTTTTGATTTAGTGGCCTGCTGGATGGGCCAACCATGACCAACATTTGTTGTGTTGACAGCGGCAGACAGATTTGGATTGAAATCTGAAGTCGCTTATTTCATCAAGGGGATGATGGCATCCATCTTAATGAGATTCCTAGAGCCCTGGGCTTTAAAACAACCCCAAAACATCACAGACCCCTCGACATAACTACCAGAAAGCAGGGGGCTATTTTCAATGTAGTAATTCTTCTACACACCTTTACCCACCATGAGTCAAAAAGCTCAATTTTTATCCCATCCGACCATCAAACGCGATTCCAGGCAAAGTCCCAGTAGCGTTTAGTAACTCCATCCATCAGTGATTAAATGACAAGAAAGCCCTTTTCCTGGTATCCTGTTTTAATAGATCTAACAACACCTTTGAAGACATGGTGATCCTGGAAGTCAACAGTGGTCCTTAGGGAGTTTCTTGCCTCTTCTACCACCCTTCTCAATATGCGTGGGGGCAAGATAAGCATGAGTCGTTATCCAGGCAAGTTTGGAATAGTTTCACTTGATTGGAATTTCTTAGTTATTGTTTTAAATACAAATGGGGCATATTCAAGCAAATACCATTTTTATAGCAATTCTCTGTCTACAGAGGTGGGCAGACTCTTTAATGCATTTAAAATGCGTACTCTATCGTCTCTCCCATGTTGACAAATGACTAGGGCATCTGACTTTGTTTCATATACAGTTACATATACATATATATATACATATACATATACATACAGTTTTGACATCTTCATAGAAAACAAATTGAAAGTCTACAGACACTTTAGTTAACTTTAAAAAGTTGAATATGGACTGATACATGATTCAGTTACATTATTATTTGCCATGTTTTCTAGGCACATGTGTCATTATAGGTACATTGTGTTTTCTCCAGATGAGCATGTTTCTCTTTGAGGAGAGATTATTCTCGATCATTTTCATTGGGGAGACTAAATAAATACCAAAAATATACATTTTTTTATTCCACTTTATAGTCGTCTTTACCAGGGGTATCAATAATTGTGGAAAGTGCTGTACTTGACCTCTGACCCCTGGGATCACATCGCTGTGACAGTGAAACAGTGAGACTGATTGTATATTGTAAAGCGATTGTGCAAAATTATTATTTCAAGAACCATGAAAGGTTTGTTTCTCTGTGTTTGTAAATATGCATGTTCTGTTTTTCCCTGTGCGTGTGATTATGCATATTTGCATGTGTTCTTTACAAATAGATACACACAAAGTGCTGTGTGTTTCTTTTTGTTTTTGTGTGTCGGTATGTATGGGCACTTACATCCATTCAGACATACACATCCCTGCACTCCAGTATAAGTGTATGGCTGCGCAGGTGTGAATGGGTGGTTTAATATTATAGCGAGCAAGCAATTCTGGAGCCCCGTGGGTGTGTCTGTGTGTGTGTGTGAGTATGTGTGTGTGCGTGTGTGTGTGTATATGTGTGTGTGTGTGTGTGTGTGTGTGTGTGTGTGTGTGTGTGTGTGTGTGAGGCAGACTTAGAAAGGCTCGGAGACAGCCTGAGTGCTGCGAGCAGTGGTGGGTGGGGTACGTTTTATGTGTCTATTCCAGGGGGATAATGGTGTGCTACGTTTGGTGGCCGACACCAAAATAAATCTCCCCCACAGGCTTGGACAGGGGACTACCGCTACACAACACAGGCTCAGCCACACACACACACACACACACACACATAGGCAGAGCTATATACACACGCTCACACACACACACACACACACACACACACACACACACACACACACACACACAGTTATGTACACCACACACACACATATACACATACACACCCTGTCATGTACACATTGTCAGAGACATACACACATAAACACACACACACACATACAATATAGATATCTATACAGACAATGCCCTCTGCTACACAGTACAAGCTCCACACACACACACACACACACTCACACACATATTACTGTAAGTCTTTTTTCTTTCTTACAGTCTTTTTTTCTTTCTTACATTGTCTATACAGACAATGGCCTTTGCTACACAGTACAGGCCACATACACACACACACACACACACACACTTCATCCAGCCGAGCTCTACTAGCTGCCTGGATGGCTGCTGGTGCTATAGCCCTCTCCATTATTGCTGCAGGCATCCCCACGCCAGACACCATTAACCTGGGTTATTACACACTAAATACATTTAAGGCTAAATTATAGAGGCCTGGCCTATGCGCCAACGTCCCGGAGAAGCCGGGCCACGTCAAATTGCATGGCTGCGATAGTGATTAAATAGATGATTATCGAGCTCAGTGGAGTGACAGAACGGAAAGGGCCGGATTGTTGGTTGGCGTTTCGATCGGTTGGGCGGATGATGCGCAGTCGAGGAGCAGGAAGCGTTCATCTTATCTATCTGCCGATTCAACCGATGGCGATTTAGTAATGGCTGCTGCTCACTGGACGTTGTCATTGAGTGTTGAGCACAATTGGACATGAGTGGCTCTATTTTGGCTTAATAGGCTGGTGAAATCATCATGTGTCTTTTGACAATAAAAACTCACAGAAGCAATCATACATGTTTTATGTAGTACTCTCACACACAGTGTGTTCTTGCTTTCTTTCTCTCTTTCTATCTCTCTCTCTTCTCTCTTTCTTTCTTGGTTTGTCTCTTTCTCTTAGTCAGCATGGAACCTTTAGACATAGATGATGAAAAAGACAAATATGCAAATACACAAATACAAAGTTGAACACATTGCACTCTCTTACATACACACACACACACACACACATACACACACGCGCACACACACACGCACACACACATACATACACGCACACACACACACACACACACACACATACATACACACGCACACACACATACACACAGACACACATACACACACGCGCACACACACACGCACACACAGATACATACACACGCATACACACACACACACTCACTGCGTCATATACTTACGACAGCTAGGGAACAGCACGAGCCAAAATCAATCGCTCTCTGCCCCCACTGACCACCTGTAGGACCAGACAGATACACACATGCACACACACACACACACACAATTCTTTAGTTGCATCCACTGCCAGCACTGGGTGTGAATGCTGAAAAGGGCTGGGGAAGTAACAGGCACACACATACACACACACACACACACACACACACACAAACACACACAAACACAAGGACAGACGTATGCTCGCCCATCAACACACACACACGCGCGCGCGACCACACACGCGCACACACACAAACGCACAAACACACACACAAATGCACACACATACACACACAAACGCACACACACACACACAAGCGCACAACACACACAAGCACAGCAAGAACTGCACTTATCATGGCTGCCTGGGATCCCCGACTGGTCCTGTAATGAGCAGATTGGACAGGGAGCTCCCCGGGCCAATCAATGTGTTGTTCCTGGTTGCTTGGAGTTCGGTAACAAGTTGTCAGAGCTAGTTCTCCCTGGAAATACCCCAGTGAGACAATCATTTATTACTGCTGTCAGGTAACATAATGAAGTTAAGCCGACATGGCATGGAATTACGACTGTGGTCAGACAAATATACTCTGTCCGTGGGGTGTTAGCTTTAATATAATATGGATGAAAGCCAGCTTGTGTAGCCTGATTACAGTAAGTTTGAAATGACAGTCAGTATCATTCTCAAGAGGCTGGTTTTTGTCTGAGAAAGTAGTCTCATTAATAAATCTATCTATCTATCTAAGTGTCAGTAGAAGGTGCTGGTTTAGAGTAATCACCTCCTTATACCAAGAAATATATACTGAAAATTGCAGCCACATATTTTTTTTCCCTTCAGTCAAGACTCCTGTGACCTTGGTGCAATAGATATGTTGCTAGAATGTTCCACCAATTCAAAATACACAGCATGGCAGCCACATATCCTGGCAATATTAATTTGCTAAACTGTTTTCAGCTTCATCCACACACACACACACACACACATACAATTTAGATATCTATACAGACAGTGCCCTTTACTACACAGTACAAGCTACACATACACACACACACACACACACACACACATTACTGTTTGAAGTCTTTTTTCTTTCTTGCAGTCTTTATTCTTTCTTTCTTACATTGTCTACACAGGCAATGCCCTTTGCTACACAGTACAGGCCCCACACACACACACACACGCACACACACAGGGGGAGTGTCAGGATGGTTGACCGTTTCCGGTAATTAGCTTTTACGTTGGTAACTACGGAATAAAGAATTAAGGATTAAAGATTAAGGGGTTTATTTGTCACATACATTGAAATACTAATGCAAGACATGTAGTGAAATTGCATAAATTAGAGGATTTGCTCAGTAAAAAAGAAAAAGACAGATACAGATGAACCCTGAACTGGTGAGAAAAATGCAGAGCCTATTAGTTAGTCTTACTTTGGATAGTAAACTACTATAACTACACTATACGACTAATACTAAGGCCTAATATCAATCTAGTGTACTGTACTACACAAAAATAGACGTTCACCGGAAAAGAATGACCATCCTGAAACGAACATCCTTTTGGGACTTTTCGTCCTCCGTGCACAGAGCCCATTGTTGGGAAGTGTCATTTTGTACGAAGAGAATGTTTGCTTGTAAACTAAATTGGTCGCACACTTTAAGTCACGCTTTTTCTCAATATGGAACACCAAAAAAAGATCCAGCAGTGGTATATCCTGGGTCAGATGCAGTACATAGCACAGCACTATGCCATTTCGGAAGCAGTGAATGTCCCAGCAGGCAAAGGGAGAGCACTAGAGACCATCTCTGTGGGAGACAGGGAGACCCCAAGGCTGTGTCTTGCTCTATGGCCTCGTGGGTAGAGGGGGGGTAGTAAATGCTGAGGAGGTGGGTGGGGGGGGGGGGGGTATAGGACCAGGCCCAGCCCAGCACCAGTTGACCTTTTCAGTGGGAGACAGATTATCTCCCAGCCTGCATCAGAAGGGGCTGCAATAAATTGTGCTCGCTGTCTGATAACTAATTGACCTCAAGACCCCTGCGTTGGCCTTATCGCCTGCTGTTGTGAAAGCCTTTGTGCGTGTGTGTGCGTGTGTGTGTGCGCGTCTGTGTGTGTGTGTGTGTGTGAGGGATAGAGAGAGCAAATAAGAGAGTTGATAGACTGGGTGGATTCCTCTTCACCTTTGTGCGCTTCATATCCCTCCACTGAAAAAGCCACCCCTTTTCCCAGACACACACACACATACACACACACACGCACACAGTGCAGTCAGGTAGGTGTGTGTAGGGGGAACAGTGAGTGCCTGCCACAGCAGGAGGTGATTTAACATTGGCTCCACACGTTGTGTGCCTGTTTGTCTGGCTCTCACCGGTAGGGGTAGATCTCCTGTCTGTAAACGTACACACACACGCAAACACACACACACACACACTAGCCCTCACCAGTAGGGGTAGATCACCTGTCTGCACACGTACAGCCCCTCCCCCCCACCAGCCCTCACCAGTAGGGGTAGATCGCCTGTCTGCACACATTCACACACATGCACACACACACACACACACACACATTAGTCCTCACCAGTAGAGGAAGATCATCTGTCTACAAATATACACACACGACCACACACATACAACAATAGCTCACTCACAAACACACACACACACACACACACACACACACACACACACACACACACACACACACACACACACACTAGCCCTCTGTAGAGGAAGATCATCTGTCTGCACTCTCACTCATCACCCCTTTAGGCCAGATTTACACCATAACCACAGTGCGTGAGCATGGCAGCCACAGTTTTGTATCGTTTTCATTTTGGCCTGCATGTTGACAGGTTGGCGCTTGCACAATGCTGGCTTGAACCGCACAGCAAAGTGCCACAGCTGCAAGGTGTGCTTGAAAATAGAAAGGATGGTGATTTCTTAATGCGTGGCGTAAGCTGTTAGAAGCGGTCTCCGTAGACCTGAAACGGGGTGCTGACACCAGCAGCCTCACGCCGGAGACGTTTCAGGTGTGAATGCAAGGGCCCAACCGCACAGCAACCACACAGCAACTGCCACGCACCACTTACGCACAACCTGCTGTGGGGTTGCCAGGAGTCCTGCTTATACTGCTGTTGCTGTTGCAAACTCTCCTTAAGCTCCACAGCGCAGAGACACATATGTTTACAATTGTGGTTTGGCAGATGACTCATCTACATACATAAGTTCACTATTTGTCTTATTAAAGACGACTTGTTTTGGTCGTGTTTTTTTTTTGTAAACTGTGACATATCCTTTAAGAATTTCAGCAACTGTGTATTGTGTTCTTAAGAAATTATAAACAGCTGTGTACCAACTGTTTTCTGAAAAGATAATTAATATGCAGTCTTCCTCGAGCAGAAGACAATAGCTGTGTAGGAGAGGTCTGTGGAAAAATACCTGCAATACTACATATGGCCACAGGGTGGTACTAGAGTCCCAAAATCCTGTGGGACTTCTGCTACCTTTGTTCCTGCAGTGGGAAGGCCTCAGCTGAGTTACAGCAGGTTGTTTACCTGCTGTGAGTGATAGGGGATGAGAAAATAAAGGCCCTGCTTAACTGTTTTGTAGTCATGCCTAAAAGTCTCGGCAGGCCATAAGTCCAGTAGCCAGTGGATTTATGGATGCAATCACAGCTGTTTCAATGCCAAGTCCGGCTCCAGCCCATAGATTTTTAAAGCAGAGGCTGTTTTCCGTGATCGTTTAAGTTTTATTTCTTATTCTTTTTTGGCCATCGGTGCCAGAGTGGGATGTACTGAGATTGATTATCGTGTTGTTTTTCAACTTGCCCCACCCATCTCTCTCTCTCTCTCTATTTCTCATCCTCGCTCTTTCTCTCCGTCTCTCTCTGTCCAGGATGCTCCAGCATTTGGGGGCTCTGAGAGGAGGCCTGGGGGTGTTGGCCGTGAGGCGCGCATGCCTGATCTCCCGCTTCAGCCACTCCACCAACCAGAATGTGGAGTACAAGCCCATTAAGAAGGTCATGGTGGCCAACAGAGGTAATGGCTCCTCCTCAGCAACCCCTTCACACAACCTCCTCTTCATCCTCCTCCTCCTCCTCCTCAACAACCCCTCCACACCACCTCCTCCTCTTCAGCAACCCCTCCACGCCACCTCCTCTATCCTCCTTCTCCTCCTCAGCAACCCCTCCACACCACCTCCTCTTCATCCTCCTCCTCCTCAGCAACCCCTCCACACAACCTGCCTTTATCATCCTCCTCCTCCTCTCTTCCTCAGCAACCCCTCTACGCAACCTCCTCTCTATCCTCCTCCTCCTCCTCAGCAACCCCTCCACACCACCTCCTCTTCATCCTCCTCCTCCTCAGCAACCCCTCCACACAACCTCCTCTTCATCCTCCTCCTCCTCTCCTCTAGCTCCTACTTCTCTGAAGTAGTAGGCCTTTCTCCACATTACTCATCACACGGGATGAGAATTAAAGGGATCCTGTTGCCCAAGAATGCCGATGGCATGTGGTTTATCTGGGGTTAAATGTACTGCAGTGCCAGCTAGGGGATACACAATACACACACACACACACACACACAAACAAGCACACCCAGTAGCTTTTACAGACATCTTTGATAGTTCAATAAAGAAGCTTTAAATGTCTCCTCCTTCCCTTTCCTTGACACCCCTCCATCTCTCACTAGCCCATAATCTACATTACAGTTTCCAGTAAAAGGAGGCAGTGAGGCAACTTGATTTTCTCTCTCGAGTCCAAACAGCTTGTTTGTGACAATTGACACCTCTAGTTGCCAGTGCAACCACACGCTTCACACTCTGGTCTGTAATCCTCTTGTTTTGCCTCGTGATAAAGAAGAAAGTGTGTGATGGGTTGTAGGGCACACAGCAGCCCTCTGTGGCACAGATAAGTGGTCAATCCTGAAACAATCTATCCTGTTCCTCTGCACTGCTCTCTTATGCCGCGTGGTTTTCCTCTCTATCTCCGGCCCGATCTTTAATTTAAAGCTTCGGGCTGATGCACGCGCAAACACACACACACACACACACACACACACACACACACACACACACCTTTCCTCACATACTGGCATTCAAAGCATTGACAACATTGTGTACCCCATTCCATCTTACCTCATTCAGAGAAACACACACGCACACATACATACACACACACACAACACACACGCACACATACATACACGCACACACAACACACACGCACAGTCAGACATATTCATTTATACATCCATACAATATAGCCTGTTAGATGGAATTTTTTCTCATACACATGATACTGTATACACTAACACACACACACACAAACACACACACACAAACACACACACACACTCTTACAGTATATGTAACATTATTACACATCATATCATTTGACATCATATATTATACATTAATATAATAATACATTGATATTATACATTTCTCCCCTCCTCTGTCTCTCCAGGTGAGATCGCCGTGCGTGTGTTCCGTGCCTGCACTGAGCTAGGCATCCGCACCGTAGCGGTCTACTCCGAGCAGGACCGCGGCCAGGTGCACCGGCAGAAGGCCGACGAGTCCTATCTGATCGGCAAGGGCCTGCCCCCAGTTGCCGCCTACCTCCACATCCCAGACATCATCAAAGTAGCCAAGGTCAGGCATTATCAATCGATCTCGCATCTCTCTCGCGCACAGTGCATCTATCAAACTCGACCCACTAAACCTCCCTCGGGAAAAGGGCTTTGACCTTTTGGTTTTGATATTAATTTTTTCTCCCTCCAATCTCGCTCCGTGAAGACAAACGCACACTGTTGTCTCTATAAGCCTACTTCAGCGTGCGGTATCGATTCAAACGTCGCCTGAAATGTCGGGAGAAAAAACAAAACCCAAAAATACAAGCGTGTTGTTTTCATTTGCTTGACACATGGAGAGCGGCCGCTGATGCAAACACACAGCATGAGAAAAGCCTACAACATGCGTAAATAAACAACACACTCATGGCCAGCCCATTACGACCTCCGCGGAGTGGGCGTGCGCGTACTGTCGCATCAAGGCCATCCATGAGCTGGCGTGAATCATGCTAGTCTGATTCTTAGAAGCACGCATGACTAAGTCGGTGGGCACTTAGAAGCGCTGGCGGGTGTTAGAGTCCCGTGCCGGCTGGCTGGCTTGCTTGCATGCTTGACTGACCGTGGTCCAGAATAAACGTCCAGCTTCTCAGAGCCTTTTCTGTCGGCCGTGATGATGGCCACCATCATTAGCTGAAGGCCCGATCACAGCTCGGCGGCTGCATCCAGCAGTGATCCGTTTCAGATGTGACCAATGCCTGTTATGTTTCTGGAGAGGCACGGGTGAGCGGCGGCCAAGGCGGGGTCCTGTTAGGCCACAGGGCCCCCCCTCTTTCTCTATTCTTCTCTCTCTCTCTCTCTCTCTGTCTCTCTCTCCCGTCCCCACAGATCACTGGTCAGTCTGGGAAACGAGCCACCAATGTAACAATTAGAGCCGTGTCTGTGTAGACACATACACGCACGCACGCACACACACACACACACTGGCATAGAAAAGCACAGGCGCTTTGAACCATGCACACACACACACACACACACACACACACAGACACACACACACACACACTCACTCTGGCACCGACATGTTTGTGATCATTTGCAAACAAAAACACTGTTGCTGACACATTCTCCATCATACCGTGATACATCCACCCAATCCACACACATAGACATATGCACAATAGCAAATACACACACACACACCCATGCATATATTATGCACAATGGCAAATACACACACACACACACACACATATGCACAATCCCAGAGAGATACAGATGGACACACACAAAGTTTGAGCTCATGTGCCCACACATACAGTAATTCATCACAAACTCATAGTTGGACTGAAAAAATGACTGACCACACCGCCAACCTCATAATCCCCATCCCAAAATAATCAGGCTGCCTCTGCCGAGGCTGTCTGATGGCGCCTGGCCACCGCCTGCCAAGCGAGTGAGAGGCTTCTCATTTAGCAGGTGATTGCAATTTTATGAAATTACTATTTCCTCTTGTTCCTTCGCACTGGATAATTGGACCCGACGTGTTTGGCCACTTTCTTTCTATTACTCCTGTCTTGATCTCCCACTCTCTCTCTCTCTATCTCTTTTTCCTCTGATCCTCTGCTTTTCCTTGTCTCTCCCTCTTCTGTGTCTATTAACTCTCTTCTAATTTTTTTCTTTTTTTATCTCTCCTAATTTTGTCTTTCTCTCCCTTATTCCTCCATCTTATTTTCTCTCTTTCTCTCTGTCTCATTCTGATGACTAGGAGAATAACATTGATGCCATCCACCCTGGCTATGGCTTCCTGTCAGAGCGAGCTGACTTTGCCCAAGCGTGTGCTGATGCTGGGGTGCGATTCATCGGGCCCTCCCCAGAGGTGGTTCGCAAGATGGGGGACAAGGTGGAGGCCCGTGCCCTTGCCATTCAAGCCGGTAAAGTTCTCTTTCCTCATCTCTCAGACAGCACAATACTGAGCTCTTGTGAGCCTTGCACACAAGAACTGGCCAAAGTGTCGAAACCACCATAGAATATTCCACCTTGTTGTTTTAGAAGCCTACCGTCTCCTAAATGTTGAAACAGAAAACTGAGACTTTATCGTGTAGTTGCACTGTATTTCTGCACAGCTTTGGTTAGAGCCAATTTACTTGTTTCTCTTAAAACCAATTTTTGGAGAAAAAAGACACAACTGAGCTCAATGCAACAGCTGATTTGTTTCTGTAAGAGAAAACACTGTTGTGGGGAGCAGTATTTTTCTCTGTGCAGTGGCTAAGGCTGTTTACTGGCTGAACCCATCTCTACAGTGAAAAAGACAGTGGCTAAGATTATCCACTCTGGCAAGCTGGACTCTATCAACATGTTTTAGAAGCAGTGGTTAAGGCTAATCCACCATGATTAGCTTGTAAACTATTGACAGTGTAAAGACAGTTGCTAATGCTATCCACCATGACTAGCTGGAACCATCTCATTAGCACAAAACACTGTAGCTAAGGTTATCCACTAAGGCTAGCTGCTGGAACACTCTCAGCTATTTAAAAAGGCAGGGGCTAAGCACAGCTTATCCCTATGACTTAGTCCCAGTGTCACCCGTAACCTCCAAGTCCTGAACCCTCAAAGATTTAACTGGAATAAGTACTTCATGATTGGCTGATTCATGCAAGTTAAGTCTTTGAAGGTCCTGGACTAAGGGTTAGCAGGAGGGACACTGAGATTCAGCTAATGGCTAGCTGGAAAAATCTCAACAGCCTAAAGACAATACTGAAGGCTAAAGGCAGGGCTTTATGAACCATCACAACAGCTTTAAAAAAAACAGACTATCAAGTCAAACCAGGATACGTTCTGATGTATAAAAAGGTAGAAAGGTTTTTGTTATCTGAAATCCAGCCACTCTTCACTGTCTTAATAATGGTGGCCTGGAAAACTCTTGAGATTAAAAGTACACCACTTCCGCTGAGAAAGCCCTGTAAAAAAGACGACCAGAGGCCATTTGATGAAGACTGTGTTGTCAGCTATGGACAAATTATTCATTGCATTCAGGCTATTTTTTTTTTTTCTCACAGGATAATTATGACAATGTGAAGAATAATAAAGAAATAACTTGAGCATGTTAGATCAAATAAAATCCATTTTGCGGTATTTTAGAAAATTGTTTTTATTTGCTAAAAGCCACTTGTGGGTTG
>PYXC01000177.1:662500-677500 GCA_015244755.2 Tenualosa ilisha | reverse complement strand
CTCAGATATTGGAGCCAGCTATCAGAGTCCGTGTGTGCTCCAAACCCTTCCTTTGTTCAAGCCCTCTGATCCATCTCCATTAATTTAATTGCAGTCATATCGATGAATTTTTTAACTTGGACTGGATGCGTCCTTGGTAAGGCGAGCGTGTTGAAATATTCAGCACCAGCGTGCGTACCGTCGGCGGGGCTATGGATGAGTTTAGAGTTTAGAGTGTTAGAGAGATGAGCGGCGGGAGGCTCTCTCCCACCCCCGCCCTCCCCTGCCCCCCACCTCTTTAGAGCTGAAACGGAGAAGCAGCAGCCGAGAGGCTGGATGCCAGGGTTGACTGCCTGCGTGCGGGAGATCCTGTGCTGTGTTGGATGCGCCGCGGTGCATGAAGTGCATGCACACTCACACACACACACACACACACACACACACACACACAACCACACATACACACAGTGTATATGTAATTATATACTCATATGCATAAACACACACGCACACAAACACACACACAGTATACATATGCTGTGCTTGAAATGCATGCACGCACACACACACACACACACAGAACGTGCATACAGGCAACAGGCACACGCAATTATACCAACCTACATATATGGAAACAGTTCAGTTCAGTTTTTATTCCTTTGAACACATTTTAAACACATACAGACCTACAGACAAACACAGACATGTCATAGTCTCTGTGTCTCAACACTCTCTCTCTCTCTCTCTCTCCCCACCCTCTGTCCCTCTCTCTCTTACCCCCCCCCCACACTCTCTCTCCCTCTCTCTCTCTCTCTTTCCCCTTCTGTCCCTCTCTCTCTCTCTCTCCTCCCCCCCCACTCTCTTTCCCTCTCTCTCTCTCTTCCCCCCTCTCTGTCCAGGTGATAAGTATGGCAATGTGATTCACCTGTATGAGAGGGACTGCTCCATCCAGAGACGGCATCAGAAGGTGGTGGAGATCGCCCCCGCCGCTCAGCTGGATCCACACCTCAGGGACAGACTCACAGCCGACTCCGTCACCCTGGCCAGACAGGTACACACACACACACACACACACACACATATACACACACATGCGCACGCACACACACACACACACACACACACACACGTGCTTGCTCACACACATACGCACGCACACATACATGCGCACACACACAAACACACACATGTACGCGCACAAACACACACATATGCACATATGCACACCCACCGTAGGGCTGCAGTTATTACTGGATTTGTTGTCTATTTTTGGAATTTTTGGAATTTTTTTGGTGTCATTTTTCCCTGAAAAGCCCTAATACTGCAGCTTCTTAAATCTGAATACTTTTAGCTACAACAGTAAAGCACATATCTTTCACATGGCAAAACAAGGCACTTCAGGATGTAAGGTAATCTTCACAGATGCACACTCAAAAATGCACATATATTTGCATGCAGGCAGATACAGAAAGACTCTAGTGCACGCCTCCATGGATAACTACATAGATCTAGGCACACACAGTGGAAAATCCCAGGGCTATACACAGAGCTCTGGAAAATCTATGCAAATGTGTACATTCTGGAAACATCTGAGAGGCAAACATGTATGCATGACTCAGTCCACCTGGTTAAGCAGGTATTCACACTTAAAAGACACCCACATACTCTCTCTCTCTCTCTCTCACACACACACACACACACACACGCACACACACGTACACGTAGATTCTCACACAGGCTCACATATTCTCACACATAACCAAGATGCAGAGTCACTTATGACTCAGTCAACCTTTATCGGTCTGGCACACATATAGATACAGACACACACACACACATGCACACACACACACACACGCGCGCGCGCACACACACACACACAGACACACACACACTCAAACACACACTAACACAGACACACACACACGCACTAAAACAGACACAGACACACACATGCAAACACACACACACACACACACACACACACACACACACACACACACACACACACACACACACACACAGATGACTCTTCTCCAGACACAAGTAGCACTGTTGCATGAGTAAGGCTGAGATATTTCGTTCATTGTGTGTGTGGGAGACAAAGCCTACTGAACGCTTCCTTGGGGAAATGGATTATGCATGCATATTTGATACTTTCTTGCGTTTTTCTTTGTGTGAATGAGTGCACTGTGAAACAAGCAATCTTCGGCCTTATTTATTGATTCCGCTGGCGCCGTGACCGTGATTGAGCTCCCTAAACAGACCAGTCCACCATTCTGCCTTATTGGATGGGCCGAGTGAAATGCATATATTTCTGTCCCTGGGACAAATGAGTCTTATTACACATGCAGAGGCACACACACAGACACACACACACACACACACACACACACACACTTAGAGACGCTTTCGGTCACACACATAAAACTTCACTCAGACATACACATGAACACACATACGCACATACACACACACACGTATGCACGTGTATATGTGCAGACACACACTCTTTCAGTCACACACACACATAAAACTCTTCATACACACACACACAGACACACACACACTCTCACAGGGATAAGCCCAAAGAGGCTCATTCACATTCATTAAGAGAGAGTCAGAGGCACACATTGCGACATACATTCACAAGCAGCTACACGGAGGCACTATACATCCTCACACTGTGAGGCTCACACACACTGACAGAGAGTGAGATTGAGATAGACGTATATTCAAATTAAGGTAAGGACAGACGTCTGCATGCATGTGTGACCCCACTCTGTCATACACACACACACACACACACACACACACACATAGGTATACACACACATTTTCACATACACACTCACGTCTCTACTCAATATGCCAGACTGAGAAAGAAAAAGGTGGGCTAAAGTGCGAGACACACACTCACACACACACACACACACACACACTCACACACACACACACACACACACACACACACACACACACACACACATATACAGACTCCCACGCTGAAATGGACAGTCTGGCTTTTTATTCAGAGTAGATAGACGCTCCACGCCTGTGGCTGTTAGTCTGATCTGGAGCCAGAGGAGGAGTGGAGTTGAGTGGATTGGAGAGCAGTGTCTCATCTTCATAAGGCCTGAAGAGGCAGAGAGAGGGAGAGACGGAGAGAGAGAGGGATAGAAAGAGAGAGATGGAGGGAGGGAGAGAGCCAAGATGAAGGCGAAGACGAGGACTCTTTTAATGTTCTCATTCCAAGAGGCAAGAGGGGTGACAGGAGAGAACACAAGGAGAGAGGGAGAGAGAAGGAGAGAGACAGAGTGAGTGAGACAGAGAGGTAGAGAGAGAGAGAGAGAGAGAGAGGTTGTTGGAGGATGCAGGAGACAGAATCGTGTTTGGCCTAGATCTCCCTGTCCGTTGGCTAAATCTCATCTTGTGTGTTTGTGTGTGTGTGTGTGTGTGTGTGCTGTGTGTGTGTGTATGTTGCGTTGCATGACGTTTGTTGATTATCCCTTTGTCTGGGTTAGACTGTGGGAAAGCACTGCAAGTTAACCTCCAGGCCTCAGTGCCATCACAAGGCCCTCACATCTGTTCTGCACATCTACACCAGATAGCATTGTGTGCTCTCACACACTCAAACACACACTCACCCGCACACACACACACACACACACACACACACACACACACACACACACACACACATATCCTTAATTCCAGTAATGACACCCCCCCCCCCCCCCAGGTTTTTGTTTTAATGCCAACTCCTAAATGACTAAACTATCCCACTCCTCATTAGCAGGATCTATACTATAGAACAGGAGCCTTAAGAACCCAGACAGTTGGAGGAATTTGCTTGGTGCTGGGGAGTCTGTTAGCTGCAGAGTCAGTGGGGCAGTGGATTTTCTCTCTCCTTTGGCAACGCCCTAAACAGACAGAAGAGACTAAGTTAAAGGAAAATTCCGGAACATTCCAACCCTTGCCCCTACTGGTTTGCTCCATCCGCCGGTTCGCTATTTGTACCAATGTTTCTTATTCTTTTCCTGTTTCTTCCCTTTAAACTAAGCTAAGATAGATGCCTTAAATGTGTGTGCTCCATAATGTGCTATTCTACATATACATTCTCCACAAAATGTGGCTAATCTAAAATATTTACATTTATGCATTTAGCAGACGCTTTTATCCAAAGCGACTTACAATTTGTCAACCATCAATTGTTCAGGGCCAGTCTCCCCTAGAGCAACTTAGGGTTAAGTGCCTTGCTTAAGGGCACAACGGTGGCAGCTGGGATTCGAACCCACAACTTTTCTGGCCACTTGCATGCTAGCCAGGTTCCTTAACCACTACGCTCCCACCGCCCAAAAAAGATGGGTGAAGCCATTTCCTCCAGTATAAGAACTGGACTGAGAAGGAAAGAAGCTTCTATATACGACTGTTTAACTAATATGCACTTTGTGTTGATTTTACTCTGTTCTATATACTGTACATTTTAGTGCTTCTTTGTGTCAGTTTTTGCCTTGTTGCCCTTCTGTTGTTAATGAACTACATAGTAGTAGGAGAGGTATATTGTACTTGATACACCTTTTCCAATTGCAGTAAATGCTGAATTCTTAAATCCTTGTTGAAAGTAACGGTCTGAAGCTGCCTTATTCACAGCAAAAAGAGTTAACACTTCACTCAGTTCCTCAGTTCACATTTGCTTTGCAGGCATCCTAGAGAACGCCAGTGATGCGTGAGATGGGTGTATTTTTTGTCGTCTATAAGTCAAAGAGCCCATGTTTGGGAGAATGAGTGGAAGACGAGGTTGGGCTGGGGTGTGTGTGGGTGGGGTGTATGTGTGTGTGTGTGTGTGTGTGTGATGGGGGGGGTTGATTGGGGACCTGAACCCTATCGCAGCTCTGTGCTCGGCTCGTAACCCCTTAACTGATAAGGCTGCCCACTGTCATGGTACAGCACCCTAACCTCACCGCGGGGGCCGCTTCTGAAATGGGCCGGCATTACACTCTCTCCGCAGTTCACTGGAGAGACCCGGATAGGGTATGGGAAAAAAAGAGACAGAGAGAGAGAGAGAGAGAGAGAGAGAGAGAGAGAGAGAGAGAGAACCAGTAATAGAGTGAGAGAAAAAGAGATGTCGCTGAGGGTGCTGTGGTGTGAGGTGAGAGATATGGATGGTTATTTTATTTTTGTACGTTTGACTAATATCTGCTCAGTACTGTGGAAGTTTTGAATGTCACATTTAAGCCAGCAAAGCTAGTCTGAAATGAATTCAAATTGAATAGAGAGAGAAGAGATAGAGAGAGAGAGAGAGAGAGAGAGAAAGAGAAAAGGAAATAAAAGAGACACAGAGAGAGGCCCTTTGTGTTATTGTGTTTGACTTCATTGTCTCTCCATCATCGTCCTGTTCCAGTCGACGTCTCTCAGGGCGTGACGATGACATGTGCTGGTTTTCCAAGCAGGACTCCACCATTTGCTGGAGTTTGATTCCAATGCCACAGATGTTAGTGTGTGTGTGTGTGTGTGTGTGTGTGTGCGTGCGTGCACATTTTGACAGAATGCCACTTTCAGACTTATAATAGAGTCAAAAAAAGCCCCTGCGTGTGTGTGTGTGTGTGTGTGTGTGTCAATGTGTGTGTGTGTGTGTGTGTGTGTGTGTGTGTGTTGGGGGAGGGGTTTGGTGGAGGGATGTGTGTGGGGGGTAAAGACTTGCAGAAACATGAAATCATCCTCTCCTGCCTGCATACGGGGAACTGACACTCTTTGTAGGGATTAACCTGCAATCTCTCTGTCCAGCCAGTGGCACACACACACATACAGACAGGCACATAAACACAAACACACTCACACCCTCTCTCATAAACATACACCCATTTACATGGCCTACAGTAATAGACACATGAAGAACATCAGTACAAATGCTTGTATAAACACACACACACAAACACACACACACACACACGCACACACACACACACAGCTGCTCAGAGTCAAAGACACGCCCATCAGGAGCTACTGGTTGTGTATGTGTGTGTAAATCCATAAACCCAGTCTCTCCTAGTGATCAGGTGCTGCACCGTTGAGAATCTAATTCCTCTCAGTCTTACTCTCCTCGCATGCCAGGTGTGTGTGTGTATTTGTGTGTGTGTGTGTGTGTGTGTGTGTGCACGTTTGTGTGTGTAATCTTGAGTTAGTGCGCCGAATAAGACAACTAATACCTCCGCCGCTGGCAGGAGGCCAAACCTATCAAATGACAAACAGTATCCAGTCACATTTGATAAGTGTGTCTCCTCCGTGTGTATATAAGAATGCGTTCGCAGCCGTCCTTTAAAATGACATTAGCAACACTGGCAGACACTGTCGAGGGGAGGGTAGAGAGAGAGAGAGAGAGAGGAGAGGGAGGGATGGAGGGATGACAGATAGAGATAAGGAAGAAGAGAAAGTCAATATTAGGAGGCGGAGTTGGGCCTATGGCAGAGACGTGTGTGTTTTCTCGCCCCTCGTCAGCAGACGCGGGCCAAGCCCGTCGGGGTGCGGTTTACACGGCGGCGGCCGAGACGATACGAGGGGGGCCCACGTGCCATCTTTTCCTTTTTCCAGTTGCAATGCACGAGACCCAACAGAGGGTGGCGACACTAACTTTAAACAGGACGTTTACGTGCGTCTCCAGCTGTCCTCTCAAGCCTTCAGACATCGAGGTCAAGGAGTTGAAACTCGAGCATTCATTTCTTTAAGTGAAGTTTAGCCTACATTCATCAAAGATTGGAGCAGCTTTTCGAAAACTTTCAAATCAAGTCGTGCGAGTATCACAATTCAAGGGCCCACTTCTGAAGACATGATAGAAGCTGGTTGGCACAGCATCGTTCTCGGACAGAAAAACGTGTGTGACACTTGGGGTGTGATGGCGGCGCATCGATCCGGCCCCCACGTCGAAAATTGCCCATGCCATCTTGGAAACGTCTACCGCAATCAAACGCATATTGTTTCCTCCTCCTCCTCCCGCTCCTCCTCCTGCCCCTCCCTGCTCTTGGACTTGTCCTTTAGATCTGCTCTCTTTTTCCGAGCGCAATCAATCCATCCGAAAACCCCTTTTTTAAAAACTGTCATTACATGCCTGATCGTACCATCACCCCCCTCGTCTCCTCAACACACACACGCACGCACGCACACACACAGACACACACACACACACACACTGCACACCTCTTCTCTGCCGAACTGTCGCACGTCTGTCAATGTGCCCCGGTGCTAATAGAGAATTAGCTTGGCTGTCAATCAGGCCGCTGAAGCGACACCGATAAATGACAGGCTTGCATGGGTGTCGTGTCATAAACAGCCGCCTCATTAGTCCTCCATTTAGACTATGTGTCTTTAGCTCTCTCTGTCTGTCTCTCTCTCTCTCTCTCTCTCTTTCTACCTCTCTCTAACACACACACACATACAACACACACACACTCACACACTTGCACACATTCACACATACATATAACACACATATGCGCACACACACACACACACTTGCACACATTCACATATACATACAACACACACACGCACACACACACACACACACACACACGTACACATGTACACACCAGGGCCAGGAACTGTAAACACACCTACATTTCCCACAGGGTAAATGAACAAGCAAGGCAAGAGACCCTATTAACACTGCAGTGTGTGTTTTTTTCTGTGCACAAGACTGAAGAAGACTAACACTATGGAGGTGTTCATTTTTTATGATCCTTTTTTAGTCCTGTAACAGTACGCTGGTAATGTTAAGTGCAGCAGGCCGTGTGTGTGAGAACAGATGCTGAGACTAACAGTGCAGAGTGTCTGGGTGTACGGTGTGCGTGTGTGTGTGTGTGTGTGTGTGTGTGTTGTCATGCCTTCTGGCATTTTCCTTCACCTCTCCTTTGATTGGGAGCTGAGGGGGATAAGGAGCTCACACTCTGTGGAAGCCAGTGCTGTGCTGTACTAGGCACAGATCAAAGCTGCAGGTGTGTGTGTGTGCCTGTGTGTGTGTGTGTGCGTGTGTGTGTCTGTGTGTGTGCTAACGTGTGGTCTCATGGTGACCTTGTCTCATCTTGGTCACGCCACTGTGTGTCACAGTGTGATAGATATAGCGAGTCTTGAGAGAGGGAGAGAAGAAGGGAAGAGAGAGAGAAAGAGGGAGAGAGGAGGGAGGGCTGAAGGAAAGCAGGGAGAGAGAGAGGTTGGGTTTTATTGTGGCTGTTTGAAGGGTAGGGCAGGAGAGCGAGGGATGAAGAAAGGCTGTCGGAGGGACGAGGGAGAGTTGAGCAGCGACAGAATGCTAGGAAGAATGGAAAATCAAGAAGAGCAAGGGAGATGAAGCAAGGCGAGAAAGAGTGGAGTGAGTGAATGGGTGGGAGGAATGGAGGGAGAGAGAGATAGAGAGTGATTGATGAGAGTGTGAGAGGGAAGGAAGAATAGGGAGAGAGAAAGAGAGAGAGAGAGAGAAAGACCCAGTGTGTATGTGTGTCTGTGTGATGTGGTTGGCCCTCTCTCTGTGGCCCCTAACTTCTGTAAAAGACATTGTTCATCTTAGTTTCCCCCTCTTTTTCTTTCTGTCCCCACCCCCTCTCTCTTTCTTTCTGTCCCCACCCCCTCTCTCTTTCTTCCTGTCCCCATCTCTCTCTCTGTTATTTTATGTGTTGTTTTCTTTTCTTTGAATTTCTTTGTTCTTTCCTTCCTCTTCCATTGATCTCTGACATCCTCTCAGCCTCCCCTTCAGTGGGTCTTTATTGTTCCCCTTTTCTTTCTATCTATTATTTCTTTCATTTCAGACTGTTCCACCTTTCCTCTGTTTTTTTATTTTCCTCTCCCTCTGTGTGGCTCTGTCCCTCTTTCTCTCTCTCTCCCTCTGTGCTTTACCTTTCCATCCCTTCAGTCCTCCCTCTTTCTATCTCTCTCCACCTCTCTTTCTTGCTCTCTCTCTCACTTTCTTCCTCTCTCTTTCTCTCTCTTCTTCACTTTTTCTTGCTCTCTCTCCTTCCCTTTCTCCCTCTACCCCCCTCTCTCTTTCTCTCTTTTCCCTTTCTCTCTTTATCCTCTTTTCAGCTGCAGAAGGCTGCTGGATCTGGGCTGTTGTTTATCAGACTCATGCTGGGATATTGATTGGCTGATGATTGATTAGGCTCTGGCGAGTGTGTGTGTGCGTGTGTGTGTGTGTGTGTGGCACTCTCATGTGGCTGTGTGTGTGTGTGTGTGTGTGTGTGTGTGTATGTGTATGTGTGTCTGTGTCTGAGTCTGAGAGGGTTGTGTACTGTATGTGTACTCTCATGTGGCTATGTGTGTGTGTTTGTGTATATGTGTGTTCTTGTCTCTGTGTAAGTGTGTATGAGTTTTCATTATAACTCTGTGTGGGTGAGCGTTTAGCACTGAATGCGTGTCTGTGTTGTTTGTGTACAAATTTGTGAAAGTGAGCTTGATAGATTTTATGTAACTGTCTGTGTGCATCAGTGAACAAGTATTGGTGTATCTGAGGGTGTGCAAGTGTACACTGCATATGTAAACATAACTATGATTTTTTGTGTGTTGGGTGGGGCGGGTTGTTTCTCTTTATCTCTTTCTTTCTTTCTCTCTCTCTCTTGCTCTCTCTCTGTCTGTCTCTCTCCCTCTCTCTCTGTGTGTGTGTGTGTGAACCAGGTGAAAGTAGTGTGGAACAGTAGGAAATCAAGTCACAGAAGCCCAATGACATTAGCAAGCTTTTTTCAGCGTGGTATGTGTGAAAGTCAAGAAGGTGAGGTAAAAAAAGAAAGGAAAAGGAAAAAGTAAAAGGAGGAAGGAGTGAAGAGAAAAATAGGTGAAGAGAGAGAGAGCGGGAAGAGTGTATGTAAGAGTAAAATAAGAGAATGTAGAAGATAGGATCATGAGGAGAGTAAAAAAAAAGGATAGAGGGAGGAGAGGACAAAAAGGAGAGGGGGAAGTGAAGGAGGGAAACAGTCTGAGATAGAGGGAGGAGGGAAGAAGGGAAGAGAGAAAGAGAGAGAAAGGGAGGCAGAGAGATGGAGAACAGACATACACACAGCAAGGTCAGAAGAAAAGGACCTCCTCTCTCCATTTGACAAAGAGAGAGAGAGAAAGAGAGAGAGAACAACAAGAGAGAAAAGCCAGACAGTTTCCCCACAGAGCGCAAGGAAAGCTTCCCCTTTCCTCCGCCAGAAGAAAAGAGGGAAGGCAGAGAGGTGGAGAGTGAGGAAGGAAGGGATAGACCGCTGAGAGGATGAAACGCAAGAAGATGCAGAAGAGAGAAAAAAGAGAGACAGAGAATCAAGTGTCAGAGGCAGAGCCAGAGCAGGGGGAAGACAGAGAGAGAGAGAGAAAGAGAGAGAGAGAGAGAGAGAGAGAGAGAGAGAGAGAAAGAGGAGAAGAGAAAAACCTGAAAGGAAAAGGAAGCGACTTTCTCTCACCGAAGCAAAATGTTTGTGACGAATGAACAAAAACAGTGACAAGAAACAGTTCTTGTAAATGCTGGAGGTTGCTGCTGAAAAAATAAGTTTCCACATTATATACAGTGCTGTCATCTGGGTGCACTTATATATCAATAAATACCATAAGTACCATGTACCTCTCTAGTAACTACTTAGTGAAACATGCTTAACCTAAACTTTGCCCTTCCCCAGCCTTAGTGCCCAGTCTGTCCAAAGTTCATTGGCTTTTATGATTGCGTTTAGTATTTCATGTAAAGCACGTTGTTTTTTGTGATCTTCTTTAGTAATTGTGCAGTACTGACATACAGTACATCAAAATTTAAAGTGTGGATGAAAATGACTGCGTAACAAAGTCTGTGCTGCTTTCCGCAGAGATCCTTTAGTTCTACACCAGCTGGCCTTATTGAGAATGCTGTGGGCTTGGCATTAAGGTAAATTGGTCTTTGAATGAATGAGTCTCCATTCATTCTCAATGACATTTAGTCCAGGGCTGAGCCCTAATCCATGTCTGGGAAAGCCTCCCTCCACCTCTTCGGCTGAAGAGATTAAAGTCATCAAAAATTTGTGAGGGACTTTGAGTCAGGATTACCCGGCGTTACCCGGTACTTCAGTTTGGCCACGGTGTGCAAAAATGTGCAGACACTGTCACACACAAACACACACACACACACACAGACACACACACACACACTCGCATACACATACGCACACACCTCCTCATTGTGTCCTCATATGACTATCTAAGCAAACTGTTTGTCTACCTGACTGTATTGTAGCAGCAGAAAGCATTGACTGCAATTCATCATTGATTTGGGGTTGATGTTAAAACAAGAGCAAACTCAGATCTTGTTCCTGTCCCCAATATCAGGGCAAGTATCAGGTGGATGTATAGAAATCCTTTCCATCTCTCTCTGGTACCGTTTACATTTATGCGTTTAGCAGATGCTTTTACCCAAAGCAACATATGTTTTTGTCAAATATCAATTGTTCAGGGCCAGTCTGCCTTAGAGCAACTTAGGGTTAAGTGCATTGCTCTAGGGCACAATGGTTCGCGCACACAACTTTGCAGGCTATTAGCATGCTAACCAGGTTCCTTAACCGCTATGCTACCACTGCCCATGTACCGCTAATGCTGATGCAGTAATCTCAGACTGGCTTTTTTTTAATGATATTATATTATACACTGTACATATGTTTATATATAAGGTTTTCTGTAACACTGAGTTGGTGTCCCTGTGTATTGAGGAGAGGGCGGGAGGGTCAAGGAGATTTGATTTCATTGATCCATAGCATAATTTTACAGTAAAAGTCAAAACTTTGACTAGCTAAGCCGTTCCAGTGCCAGAAATATGACCAGCCCACTCTGTTGTCATAGCGTCTGTTACGCTGTCACAGACTTATTAAGAAAACTGATGGAAGAATTTAGCTAAGAATTTTTGTTTCTAACGTAGTGTTGTGTGTCACTCTGGGTAAAAGTGCCTGCCAAGAACCAGTAGACAGAAACATAAACGGATGAATTTGTGACCAAAGCCACCTTAGAAAGTGTAATATCTTGCCTATGAATACATACCATAATTCACCTGCATGCAAGTTATGGGTAACATTTGAGTTTTGATTGGCTTGGAAGACTTGGTTTAGATGAGATGCCTGTTTTAATTCTTGGAATTGCAGTTGTCTCCAAGCTAGTCAGAGAGAGTTCATGAGAGAGAGGCATCAGTTGTGTTACGGTACCTTCCTACCTCTCTTCCTTCCTATGCACAGATGCACAGAATAAATCCTCGTTCACTGGTGACTAGCTTGTTTCCCTGTGGTAGTGCACATTACCCCTGGACCCTGCAGTGTTGTGCTCTCTCCTGTATGTTCCCTAGTGCAAACTCTCTCTGTGCTGCGATTCCTCTGTGATCTTCCTCCCTCTACTCCTCGCAGCCAGCTTAACAGCTGTGCTTCCGACACAAGTGCACAAACGGGCCTTTCAAAATTAAAACCCTTGTCTCGGCTGAGACAGGGCTTCATTTAAAAAGCATGCAAATGCACAAGAAGGCACTGACATCTGCACTGGGAGGTCATTGTCAGGCCAGTTGTATTAATGGGATGATGAAAATGGTCTCTGTCTTCAAAAGCAATGCAGTGAAGTTAACTTCTTGAGACTGAAGCTTTCCAGTGGTGCTAATCGCTAGTTTGCGAGATAATTGCTATTGAATTTATATCAAAATGAATGTCACTAATACAGCTCTGTGTCCATGTCTTACCCATGCCTCCCTGTGTAATAGCTCATGATTTTTTAACTCCCTGATGGCAATCTGCATATCAGAATAAACACATAATAAACATAACAAATAATCAGTTGGAGATCCTACTGATTCCGATGGTGCGTAGCATCCCGCTGTATAATTAGCGGTTCCTGAGTAACCCTGTCTTGAAATTACATCACATTTCTGCATTGTATCCAACTCCCCATTTCCCCTCACCCCAAAATAAATAATTTCTTCTCCACATCAGAAGTTGTTCTTAGACCCCTGTTTGTCATATATATCCAGGGCAGATGTAATGTAATGTAATGTAATGGAAAATGTAATTTCAGGACCCAGAACAGCACCAGAGAGGAATATCATGCATGTGTCTATTGAATATGAAAATGAATAAAATATTCTGTCAGTACATATATTTAAGCAAATTGTAAAGTCATACAGTATCCCACAATCATGATTCTTATATTACCAGATTCCAGACAACCTCTTCCAGATGTGAAAAGATACTTGTTCTGGCATGCTTCCAATGGTGAGATATCTGCAAAAATGTAAAAACATTATGAGACAGAAAATATTTTTTTCATCATTCTAATGCTGATGTAAGCCACATGTAAGGAGGACCACATCAAACACTGCCAGATTTGGATAGCGTAGATTGTCCTTAAAACATCAAGATATAGCATGTGTTGATGGACCTTTTAATGACTGAGTTAAAATCTTAAAAGTAAAGGTAGTGAAACTACACCTAAAATAGCATAGCGCTAATCAAGCGTTAATCATGTAAAACAGTGTGAAATGCATTAATTAACGAAAAACTTTGCATAGTGTGCCTTTAATTTATCACAGATATGTGTGCTGTCTTACACAGGAAGGGTAGAGACAAATTGCAGGTAATAATAGTGGCTGCTGTGAGGTTTAGTTTTCACATGAAGATGCATGTGGTAGAGCAAGTAAGGGAAGAGGAAAGTGAACCACACCTACGCACACACACACACACACACACACACACACACACACACACACACACACACCACGCCACACACACACACACACACACACACACACACACACACACACACACACACACACCTACGCACACACACACACACACACACACACACACACACACACACACACACACACACACACACACCTACGCACACACACACACACACACACACACACACACACACACACACACAGAGAGAGAGAAAGAGACCCCCCCCCCAAAAAAAAAACACTCACACACACACACACACACACACACACACACACACACACACAGAGAGAGAAAGAGACCCCCCCCCCAAAAAAAAAAACACTCACACACACACACACACACACACACACACACACACACAGAGAAAGAGACCCCCCCCCCCCAAAAAAAAAAAAACACTCACACACACACACACACACACACACACACACACACACACACACACAGAGAGAGAAAGAGACCCCCCCCCCCCCAAAAAAAAAACACACACACACACACACACACACACACACACACGCACAAATGTCAAGGGCATGAGTCCTATGAGTCCTTTGTTTGGTGACTGCAAAGCTGAAAGCACAGGCTTCACTCACATGCAGTTTCCTTCTGTGTCAGACTTCCATTAAAAATAAAGCGGCACTGATTGCCTCTGTGTTTGATTAGTAATGACTTGTGCACTTGCCTAGATGAGCTGAGTCAGCTTGTGGACTAATGATGCAAGAGACCACCTCAGGTCATTCTTAAACTAACCCTTTCTCCTGCTACCAGCCACAGAGACATTATGCACAGTCATGCTCACACATGCATATGTGCATACTCATGGAGACACAGACAAAAACCCAACTTTGAAGGACATTGTGTTTAGTTTCTACATCAAACTGTGGTCCTAAAAAGTGATGAGTCATTATTAAATTAATGCCCTGTAGACTGTGAGACATGAAAATGTCCATCTATTTATAGAGGCAAGATACACTGGGGACAGAGAAAGAGACAGAGGGATAGACCCTCTTAGGCTAGTCAGGGGTATTTAAGTCAATCCTCTCCCTCTGCATCCTTTTAGCTTGTTTCCTCCTCTCTTCCCAATACTTCTTTCTCTCCCCCTTTCTCTTTCTCTTTCTCTCTGTCTCTCTCTTTCTTCAAGTATGTCCTCCACCCAGTCATTTTTCTCTCTTTGCTAATCTGTCTGCATTCTGCTAACACGGTTAGCTTGTTTTCTCGTTGCTAAACTCTGGCTTAACAATTTCTGTATCTTTTCTCTCTCTCTCTCTCTCTCTCTCTCTCTCTCTCTTTTTGTTCTGTGTCTGCCGTTTTCTCTTGTCGTGTTTCC
>PYXC01000177.1:647500-660000 GCA_015244755.2 Tenualosa ilisha | reverse complement strand
TGAAGCCTTTGGAGAGTTGCCTGATGTAGCACTGTAGCAAACACAATATTGAGTGGAGGTACTCAAGGGGTGGTGGTAGTGTAGTGGTTAAGGAACCTGGCTACCGTGTAAGTAGCCTGAAAAGTTGTTGGGTTCGAATCCCGGCTGCCACCGTTGTGCCCTTGAGCAAGGCACTTAACCCTAAGTTGCTCTAGGGGAGACTGGCCCTGAACATATAGTTGATATAGAACTGATAGTTGATGAGTTGTAAGTCGCTTTGGATAAAAGCGTCTGCTAAATGCATAAATGTAAAGGTACTCTGACAGTGCTAGAAAACAGAAACAGACAGAGTGAAACAGAAAGTAAAAGACTAGATTATACCTAAAGGAGGAACTGCTCTTAAAGGACAGTTAAAGTAAAGTTTGTCGTCTTTAGCTAATCTGAGAAACCTCATGAGGCAATTCAATGAACTGAATGGCTCTGCAATGTGTATGTAATGTGGCCCCCTGTGTTGCTCTGTTCTAGTACTTTGTTAATTAACAATTAACAAATTAATTACAGAAAGAATGGGCACTGTAGATGCTTTATTTCTTTAAGAAGGACTATTGGAAATCTCTAACCTTAAACTCGACAACACAGGGCTTTTGAGGATGGGATGATGAGATGGTTGTCATAGCAGCCAAAACTATTTTTCTGATATTTAAAACAGGTCTCACCACTGTTGGCTTGAAAGAAGTGAATGTGTGTGTATGTGTGTGTGTGTGAGAGAGAGATGAGGCGGGTGGTGTGTGTGTGTGTGTGTGTGTGTCACAGAAAGAGTGGGACTGACTATGCAAACACATCCTTTTTTGATGTGTTTGTACATCTCAGGGTCTGAGTTTTTATATTATTATTTTATTTTTCATCTGCTTGTCAGGCAGCTCTACTCCCTTTATTAAGTCTCTTTGTGAGTTCTTTCTTTTTTTTTTTTTTTTGAAGAGTTCCTGTTTTTCTTTTCTCTTTTTGTGTGTCGCCGGGAGGAGAAAGAAGAAGAGAGAAGATAGAGATGTAGAAGGGGGAGATGACAGCGAGACGCTACGTAGAAGATGGAGGTACAGGCAGAGGAGGAGGGCTAGAAAAAAAAAAGACTTTGTGAGTCACTGTCACTTTGGCATCGCTGAGAGAGCAATAGAAAGAAGGAGAGAGAGAGAGAGAGAGAGAGAAAGGGGGGAAAGAAGAGAAAAGAGCGAGTGATAGAAAGAAGGCGATACATTGTGTAATTCACCGGTGTTGGTTTGATGGCCAGCTAAAACACGCAGAAGGAGCAGTGGCAACACAAAGACTGCTACACTCGGGACGTGGAGGCATAAACACACCAGTCAGCACTACAGCAGTCCGCCCTTATTTCTGTTTGGTTTTATGGCTGCTGTTTCCATGGCGACAGCTCCTCTGCCCTCAGAAGCGTGCGAGTTGGTTTTCTTTTTTTTTTTTTGAGGGAGGAAGAGGCAGGAATGATACATCTCCCACCTTTCTCTCTCACTCTCTCTCTCCATTAGTCCCTGTTTTCTACCCTTTCTTTATTTCTTCCCTCCTAGCTCCCTCGCTATGTCTCTCTCTCGCTCTCTCTCTCTCTCTCTGTCTGTCGTTCTCTATTTCCTGCTCTTGTTATCTTCCTTTACATCACACTGTTGCTTTTTCTGCTGTTTGTACACCTCTGTCTCCTACCCTCCTTTTTGTAATTTCCTTTTTCAGTTCTCCCTCTTTCTTTCCCCCACCATCTTTCATCATGTCTTTTATATTCCATTCATTCCATTCCCACCTTTCATTTCCCGCTATTTTTATTTATTTACTGTATTTATTTATTTTGTTTTGCCTCTGCTTACTAGCCTGACAAGCTCGACTATAACATCAAAATGCATAGTCTGGACCAGGCTCACTTTGGGGGGTGGAATCAGTGGTTGTCTTTCAAATTGCCTCAGCGCGCCATAGGATAGCGAGCGCTACGACCAATTAGAGCAAATATGTTTTTCTTTAAAAACAATTGACTTAAGTGCCTTTTTCGGCTCAACTGTCAAAGAAAAGCCTAAATCTAACTCTTCCAAAGACAATGCCAAAGCTGGTCCAAACGTCTGCTGTTCCTTGGCCACAATCTTAGTTGGTTTGCACTGTCGCAGCCCTGTCCTCATCGTGGTAAACTTGCCCAATGACTCTCTACAAAGATAGAGTGCTGTGATTGGTCCGACCAACCTTGGGAGAAGAGCTACAAAGACTCTATGGCTCATGGCTAGACGTACCGGCTGAGCAAAACTATTTGCTAGCGCTAGGGTACGTTTAGATTGCTAGGCTGTCTGCTTGTCACTTCATCAGGCACAGTTGAAAGACATCAAAAAAAAAAAAATCTCATGATTTAAATGGTAACACTTTACTTGAGGATGTTGACATAGAATAGAATAGAATAGAATAGAATGCCTTTATTGTCATTACACAGAGTGTAATGAGATTCAAAGCTGCCCCATAGAGTGCACACATAAAATGGATTGAAAAGTATGTACAAATCCAATATGCAAAAGAAAAATATGTATATATATATTTACACAACAAAGATAAACGTATAAATTAAAAAAAAAAAAAATATATATATAAAATAAGTAGCATCCGGTGGTGTATTACCATGTGTAACATTATGAATAGTTCAAGTATCAGTGGGGAATCAATGACTTGTAATGGTGATACTCTGGTGGTATAGGTAAAGTGACATGTGATAGACATAAGAGTGGCATGAGCTTGTCATAGAAATGACATGACACATATTGTAGACATTAATATTTATGAATGTTGTCATTAAGCGCCATTCGTTTTTTTTGTAACGTCTGTATCCCAAACAGTGTCAATTTTACAGTATAAAAGCTGAGTGGCACTTATGACAATAGTACAGAGTGCAGTCGTAGTCTTTCACTATTGGACATGTTTTTTTCCATTAAAATCACATTTTTCAAATCTCACCAAAGCAGAAATAGATTCATTTACAAGGTACACAACAACAGTAATTGTGTGGGGTGAGCCTGTAATTATATCTGTTGCAGTGCTTATTTTCTGCCTCATTGCTGTAAATGTCAAATGACAACAAGTCTCTCTGATGTAGGGGCCTCACAGCCCTCAGGACGTCAGTAAAGAGGCATTCATGTTGTGTTAGAGACTGTCAGAAATCATAAGAGAATCAGCAGAAGGGCTTGATAATGTTTATACTGGAACAGCCTAGAAAGGACGGAAGGGTCGGTGGCAATTCTCATTGTCACCTCTTACCTGCAGATTTCTTTCTTTCTTTCTGTTTGTCCTCTTTCTCGTTCTCCTTCTCTCTTTCACTATCTCCCTTATTCTCTCTTCCCTGCTGCACCCATTCACATTCTGGGTCACATCTGTAGGTGTATGGTCGCCATAGCAGCCTGTCGCCAAGCATAGCACAGATTATAATCATTGCATGTGTCATCAGAAATACGTCTGATTGAAAAAAAGACATGCTGATAACTCCCTGTATTACACTTTCCCTTCCCCCTCTCTCTCTCTCTCTCTCTCTCTCCCGCTCTCTCTCTCTTATTCATCCCTCTTTATCTCAGTACAGTGCCATCTGCCGTTGTTTCTCTACCCCCTCGCCCCACTCTGTGCTTCTTTGGGCTTGCTTCACCACCACTACCTGTCTGTCTGCCTGCGGGTGTCTAGTGTCTAGAATGTAGAATGTCTCTTTCTCAACTGTTTGTCATCTTTGTCAGTGTGTAAGAATGTGTGTGTGTGTTAGAGTGTGTCTATGTGTGTGTGTGTGTGTGTCTGTATTTCTGTCTGTTATTGAGTCATCTGTGTGTATGTATGCCAGTGTGAGTGTCTCCTACTTTGTGTGTATGTCTGTGTGTATGTGTGCATGCATGTGTGTGTGCGTGTGTGCGTGTGTGTTGTGTGTTAGTGTGTGTGTCAGTCTCTCTGTGTATGTGTATGTGTATCTGAGTGTCTGCTACTCTCTCTCTCTCTGTGTGTGTGTGTGTGTGTGTGTTGTGTGTGTGTGTTGTCATTGTGTTATCTGAGGGTCTCCTACTATGTGTGTGTGTGTGTGTGTGTGTGTGTGTGTGTGTGTGTGTCTGTCTGTTGTGTCTGTGTGTATTGTATGTGTATCTGAGTGTCTGCTACTCTCTGTCTGTCTTGTTCTGTGTGTGTGTGTGTGAGTGGTGTGTCTGTCTGTTGTGTGTCGTCTTCTGTATTGTGTTATCTGAGGGTTCTCCTACTATGTGTGTGTGTGTGTGTGTGTTAGTGTGTGTGTCAGTCTCTCTGCGTATGTGTATGTGTTATCTGAGGGTCTCCTACTTTGTGTGTGTGTGTGTGTCTGAGTGTCTGTTACTCTCTCTCTCTCTCTGTCTGTGTGTGTGTGTGTGTGTGTCTGTCTTTGTGTTATCTGTCTGCATGAATGCCTGTGTGAGTGTCTCCTACATTGTGTGTATGTCTGAGTGTCTGTGTGTGTGAGTGTGTGCCAGTCTCTCTGTGTATGTGTATGTGTACGTGTATGTGTCTGTTACTTTGTGTGTGTGTGTGTGTGTCTACCATCTTCCTTTTGTGTTTGAGTGTCTTCCAGCCCCATGTCTCAGCATGTGTCTCTCTTGCGGCATATTTGTCTTCTAGTGCCCAGCAATACTGAAAAGACCACATGCCTCTCAACAAATCAAAGCAATTCAAATGCAAAAATCCTCTTATTTTTCACCTTAATGAATCCCTTGTTCCCTAATGAAGAGTTTCTTGTTTTTGAAGGGCGGTTCTGAAATGACACTTTTCAACAAATTTCACTCAGGTCTGGCAGCCACTTTTAGGAACGTGAACAGCACCATGCTCAAGGAGTCTACCATTAAACGCACACTTGAGGGAGGTTTAATGGTGGGACTACAATACTTTATAATATCAAAGACTGAAAGAGGAAAGGAGACATTCACACACACATACAAAAAAATAACATAGAGAAGATGCAGAATCATACGCCATAAAGCAACAATACTGTGTGCATTGTCTCCTCTCAACTTAAAGGCTTTCCTCCTAGTTAAAAGTATATTTTGCCGTCGGCATATTTTCTCTATCTTGTGACATATTTTTCCGTTTCTCGCTCATGCCTCCTCTGGTCTCTGTCTGTCGCCTCTAGTTTGCCCAAACTGCAGAATCCCCCCCCGGCTCCTCGGCTAGCACAGGTTCTCACAGGGTAATGACCAGGCCTCTTAGCTTGGTTCTCCTCTCCCTCCCTCTCTCTCTCCATCTCTCCATCCCCATCCTGCCACCCTCATCAGTCTTCCTCTCCTCTCGTAGCCTCTGTCCTCCCTGCATCTTTCATGCCATCTGCCATCCTTTCGCTCTCCCCTCCTCCCTCCCTCCCTCCTTCCATACCTCCATCTTTCTTTCCCTCCCATCTCTCCGCCTTGCCTCTCATCTTCTCTTCACGACTCCCCGTGCTCTCCCCTTCTCTCTCTCTCTCTCTCCATGTTTTCCTCTCATTCTATCTACTGTATCTCTCTCTCTCTTTCTCACTTTCTCTCTCTCTCTCTCTCTCTCTCTCTCTCCATCTCTCTCTCTATTATCCCTGCGGTGGGTGATTTATGCTGCCTTGGCTTTGAACTCTCTCCCTGTAGTCACCTCAGTCCAGCCGGGTTGTACAGGGGATTAGTAGACACCCGGAGAGAGGAATAGGTGAATGGGATGAATGGAGAGACAGAGAGAGAGAGAGAGAGGGAGAGAAAAGGAGAAAGGGATGAAGAGGTAGAGGGGGATGGTGTGACATCATTAATGAAAGAGTAAGCGAGGACTCTGTCAAGTCAGTGCCACTGATATGATGTGATATTCACCTGGGCCTTGGAAGGTTGTGGGGCTTAGAGAGGCTGGGTAAGGTGGCGTGTTGAGTCTGTATGATAAAGCATATGTCTGTCATTTGGAGGCTGTTTCTCTCTCTCTTTCTTTCTCTCTCTCTCTCTCTCTCTCTCTCCCTCTTTTCTGTATCAATCCAATTTAGTTAAATTAAATAAAGCTTCTTTGGCCTTTCTAGTTCTATATATTACAAGTAGTAGGTAAAGTAAGCAAGGGCAGAATGTAATTACATGTAATCATGCAATACAACATTGTGTGTGTGTGGGAGTGGGTGTGTCTGTGTGTGTGTGTCTGTCTGTTTGGCTTAGTGTGGTTAAGTAAGAGAAACATTCAGACTGACTGACAAATAGTTTGAAAGCATACAGTAAACATGCATATTTGTGTTCATGTGAGCTACCGTGGTCATACAGTATGTGTTTGAGAGAGGGCTGTGAATTTGTGTGTGTGTGTGTGCGTGTGTGTGTCTGTGTGTGTGTGTGTGTGCACACATTGTGAAAATGACAGACACAGATATAAACAGAAAGAAGAATTTCTAGTTTGCATTTCAGAAGAATGTAAAGTGAGAATTGTGTCCCGCCTGTGACGCACAGATCTATCTTTGCATTTGTATGTACAAACAGTGTGAAAGATAGCTCATCTGTGTGTTTACTGTGTGTTTGTGTGTGTGTGTGCACGTCAAGTGAGAGAGAAGGAGTGTGAGTGTGTGTCTGTTGTGTGTCTTGGCTTGAGCAGGGGAGAATAGAGAGAAGGAGAAACGGGGGAGAAGGGGGTGACAGAATGAGGAAGAGAGAGAGCCAAAGAGAGGGAGAGAGAAAGAGAACGAGGGAGAGAGAGAGTGAGGGAGAGAAAGAGATGGTGAGCGTCTGCTGTATGCAGCCCCGGCCAGAGATGGGATTAGAAGGCAGCTCTGAATTGAGGGGAGAAATTGGATCAGATTACAGTGTATTTTGGCACGGATAATCCCCAATCCCCTCTGAGTTGTCGAGGAGTGAGAACAGGGGAGCAAGGGAGAGAGAAAGAGAGAGAGAGAGAGGGAGCAAAATTGAAAGAAAGGGAAAAAAGAAAGAAAGGCAAGAAGGGTTGAGGGAGATGTGCGAAATGGCTATTTTCAGTCGGACAGAGGGGCAGTCGCCTTTTTTTTTTAATAGCCTTTCAGACTGTTGTCTGGACTTTTACAGGGTCAGGACCCCTCCGGCTTTTTATGATATACATAATTACATATTGTCACCTCTTAGAGGAGCTCTGACCCCCTTCTGTACACACCAAACGCTAAGCTGCCATTTTGCTGAAGACAGCAGCAATCTTTCATGCGCCTGTTATCTCCATGTTTTTATACCCTTTCTCAGCTTCTTCATCCTCTCTCTCTCCTCCTCTTCCTCACTCTTTATTGCCTTTTCCCTCATTCTTCTGACTCATCCCCCCCTCTCTCTCTCTCTCTCGCCCTCTCTTCCTCTTTCAACCCCCTTCTCCAGTTATGGTCCCTTCTTATTCACGCGGTCGGTGTTCAGGCTTGGCAGCAATGCGTGCCGATTTCACGCCTTCGTTCCGGAATCTTCCTCGGCCCTCCTCGGAGGATTGGTGGGGGTGGGGGGTGGGGGGTTTTGGGGTTGGTGCTGCTGGTGGACGGAGGCCTGCCAGGGTGGCTGTAGCTCATCTCAGGCACGCAGTCCACATTGAGAGCCAGCGAGTCACACAAGGGGGATGGTGTGTGTGTGTGTGTGTGTGTGTGTGTGTGTGTGTGTGTGTGTGTGTTTGGGTTAGAGCTTGATGAACAGGCACTGTTGATAGGATTTTGGACAGTGATTTTGATCTCTCCAAAGGCCTGAGCCAGCTCCTGCTGACCAGGGAAATTAGTGGGCAGTGATAACAGTTTCAGGCTGCCCAGTGTTCCTTGTTTCTATGGTTCCATGGTTCTCCCTGTGCCAAAAAGGGTGCCAAAGAACACAATTTTATAAATTAGGTGTAGGTTGTCAACTTGTTTTAAGCACATAGGTGTTTTTTATTGTTAAAACATAGAGGTGTTCGATACTCATTATTTCTGTCAGATAGCTTTTGAATTCTGTCTAGTTGTGAGTTCACTTGAAATATACTATAGCTATAAATAGCTATATGTCCACAGTGCTATACATCACTTGCTTTAAGTGACTAAATCACATTAAATATGAACATGGATGTGGCTGACTTTGCCAAGTGGGACATATTGACAAATCCTGAAAATGCTTCCCCAAAGACTTCCCAATGTCATGTAAAATACGGCCATTTTTCCCGGCTGTTCCCGGCGGCTGGGTTCATGATAAGGTCTCGTGGATCAGAGTGGGTCCCCTGGGTTGGAGGGGGTTGGTGGGCGGGTCATGCTTTGCATACAGCCATGATTCATCTTCTTGGCTGCAAATCTTCCTCCTGTGCTAGCCTATGGAAAGGGCCTCAGCACAGGGCCTGTTAGTATGGGCAGAACACAGGCCATATATTCAGTCTTCCTCCACTGCAGCTACTACATCATGGTCAGGTTAGAGAGCAAAGCTTGTATCTCTATGACTAATGCTTTAGCTCTCTGTGTGTGTGTGTGTGTGTGTGAAAGAGCGAGAGAAAGAGTGTGAGTGTGTGTGTGTGTGTGTGTGTGTGTGCAAGCTTGTGTGTTTGCATCTGTGTGCTCCGTGAGCTGTGGTGGTGTGATAAGCGTGACTCTTGTTATGTAGACGAGTGCCTTTAACAAACAAAACAACTATTCGAAAAAGTTTGTCTGCCTTTGCAGTTCATGTGTCCTTTTGTGACTGTCTCACACACTCTCAAGGCAAGATTTTTTTCTGTGAATAGTGCAGTGTGTGTGTGTGTGTGTGTGTGTGTGTGAGACAGAGAGAGAGAGAGACAGACAGAGTGTGCGTGTGTGTGTGTGTGTGTGAGAGAGAGAGAGAGAGAGAGAGACAGACAGAGTGTGCCTGTGTGTTTGTGTGTGTGTGTGTGTGTGTGCGTGTGTGTGCGTGTGTGTGTGTGTGTCAGCCTTTGTGGTTCCCATGTGTTTGTCTTGCTTCACAGACACAGCTGGGGAGACACTAATGACTCTCTGGTGGTCTCCGGCGTAGCGCAGCCCTGCTAGGCTAGGAGAATGCTAATTCACAGCCTCTCTGTGGAACAAGCAGCAGCCACTGGGGCTAATACATTAACATGTGGTGCCTGTTTTAGGTGCTGTTTTCTCCCGCAACCTGTGCCTAGCTGACTGTCTTTTTGCTGAAATTGGATTGTGTATTCTGCAGGAGGGTAGCTAAAACGACAAAGTTGTGTTTTACCATTTGGGAAGAGTGGGAGTTGGAGGATAAACCAGGGGGGATAAGTGTGCACAGAGATGTTCATTTAAAAGCCGTTGTCATCCACACTGCACATGCTGAGGCGTGCAGAGGGAAACAGCAAGGAAAAGCAAAAGAAAAGTTCCTTCAAAAGCAAATGTTTTCTGGACCAGGGGAGGAAGAAGGTGGTTCAAGGAGAAATCCGGTTTGAATCACGCTTAGTGATTGATTCACACAGGATTTCTCCTTTAAGTGATAAACCTGGCTAAGTTAAGGTAGAGGATGTGGTAAACCTCCTAATAGAATGGTCTGCTTACTTGGCGTAGTAAGGAGAATTATGATTCCAGGCTCTATTATTATCAGTTTTACCGCTACCTGGGCTAATTTGCCCAGTTTTTGCCACTTAGCCATCTGGAATACCCCTCAGTTTGGCTTATTTGTGCCATGACAAAAGAGCTTTTTCTGCCATGCCATCTCTCTTCATGTGCTTTCCTACCTTTACATTTACGCATTTAGCAGATGCTTATATCCAAAGCGACTTACATTCATCAGCTATCAATTACTTCAGGGCCAGTCTCCCCTAGAGCAACTTAGGATTAAGTGCCTTGCTCAAGGGCACAATGGTGGGAGCTGAGATTTGAACCCACAATTTCCAGACTACTAGCATGCTAGCCAGGTTCCTTAACTGCTACGCCACCACCCACCACCTTTGCAATACTACATTCATTTGGTCTGCTTTGGCCATACAAGTAATCTTCGTCTCGGTTTTGAATTACTGCCCTCATCTCTCTTTTTGATGACGTCTTGTTTGGATGAGTGTCTGTTTCATTGAAGTAATTCTGGTCGGATACCAATTTACTCCACTGGATCCCAATCAGATGAGTCTGTGGTTGAATTATGCTATTAATTTGCAGGTGCTTCAGAATAATTCATACATATTTGATTATTGAATTTTTTTAATTGTTTAGTATGGCTGGAGGACAGGGACATGTGGATTGCCCAAATCGCTGCATAGGCTGTGCTCTCACTGTAGCATACCCTAAGTCTGTATCACAGTTCCTGTGGACTAGCCATATTGTCACGATGCTCTCCAGCCTACGTGCAGCCACCCCTCGGTGAGCTGGCGCTGTCTGCTTACCACCTCCACCCCCACCACCACCACCACCACCACCACCACCTCACCGCTCTCTTGAATCCTCTCTGCTCAGACGTGCGCCTTGCACCGACAGCTGCTAATGCTCTATGTGAGATGGCACCTCTCCAGACACCGCTACCATCATCCTATTTGAATGACCATTGACCTCCATTCAGGAGAGGCCTGCCTGCCTTCTCTGCCCCCCCCCCCCCACACACACACAGCCCCCCCCCACCCAACAGACACACACACACCTGCCTTTACCCATCACCCTCCAGTCAGCCAGCGGGTGACTGTGAAGATAGCGTTTCATTTTTTTTTTTTTTCCACTTGCTCGCTCTAACCAATCACACACCTCGCTGCTCCTTGAGACAGCGCTGAGGTAATGATTGGTAAGGATGTTGAGATAGCCCTTGATGTCAGCCGCAGAAAACAGGTCAGCTCCGTTGAAGATGCAAACATCACTCTTTTATGGTTTCTTATAAGTGGGCCGAGATTGAGCCATGCTATCAGTGGGGGTCATTGGACGGGATACATCTACTGCGATAAGCTGTCTAGTTTTGAATATAACATCTTGAAATGCATCTTTTTGCAAATGCCCTTTTGGAATGTACTTTTTTTTTCTAAACCAACAATTTTTGTGTCTGTCATTTTCTTTTTAACTTCACCATAGAGGTGATGTCATTCCTTAAAGCCTGATTGCTACTTGTGATGGACAGGTTCACTTCATTGAATTATATGTTGCACTCATGCACTGACATAAGAGTTTGTGAGGTGAAGTAAGCAACAGGTCCATACTTTTCCATACTTGTGTAGTGTCACATATAACATCTTGGTAGCTGTGGTCAGCCGTGGCCTGCTGGTTTGTGACCAAAGGGTGGTTCGATCAAAGGGTGATTCCCGACCAGTAGGAAAGATATGGGTGTGGGAAGTGATTGAACATCTCTCTTTCTCTCTCTCTCTCATGTCCATGTTCACGGTTGAGGTGCCATTGAGCAAGGTACCTAACTTTACTGCTCTCCAGGTGCGGTAACAACAGCATGCCCACTGGGTCATTCTGTGCCTCTCACCTCATGGTGTGTTGTGTATGTCACTAGTTCATGTATGGGGTGTAATGTGAAGCTATATGCTAGAAACTATCTAGCTTAATGTGATTTTGCTATGTATGTTTTCAAAAGAAAAAGATAGTATACTTATGTATACTATATAGCTGTACATACTGTAAGTATACTGTCTTTTCATGTTGTATGTCATATACTATTCTTTTTTATTATTGGGCTGAATATAATTGAAGTAATATGATGTGATGTAATGTAATGTAATGGAACATACTATATGCTTTAACTTACTATATGCTTTAACATCCTATATGCTAAAGATAATTGAAGTAATGATACATACGTTAGTAAACAGCAACTAAAACATACATTTTAAAAGTAGAGGGAAGGATTGCTGGGTGGCGGTAGTCAAGAGTGAAAGGATGATCTGCCTCCCCTGACCATATCATATGCATAGCACACTGAATCTAACTGAAGCAAGGTGTTAGCGTATATGTATAGTATATAGTGGATGTTGTGGGTCATATACTATCTTTTTTATACTATTGGGTTGAATATAAATATAAAAGTAATATGGTTGGGTGTAATGAAATGTAACATACTATATGCTTTAAACTATCTAACTAGCCTGGTAGACACGCATACTGATTTTGCTCTTCAGCTCAGTGTGTTTGCAAAAAAAAAAGATAGTATACTTACATATACTAGATAGTATACTTAATTGAAGCAGGGTGCTAGTGTAATGGATGCCAGCTAGCCTAGCTGTGCATGTATGACGTTAGTGAACCTCCCTCCTGATATCTTAAGATCCTGCTATTTAGTTGACTGGCAGGCAGCCTGGTTGACTGGCTAGCACACTTGACTCCCGATCGGATGTTGCTGTGAGGTCGCAGATTTAAGTAAAATCCTCCACACGCAATTGCTGACACGAGCCGCTTCAGACATTCCATCAGCCTAGATTCTGATGTTTTCAATACAACACCACAGAGCAGCGTCAAACTCTTCCACCACTGGATAAGTCACAATTTAATTTGATTTTGTCAGTGTCGCCTAATAAAAAAAGCCATTGTTTCTAGAACACTTTTCAGTTCTAGATTTCAGTGTTGGGAGACAGAAAGTGTTGGCGTACTCCAGTTAGCTATATATGTGGAGCTCTTCCCCTTCATGACTCCCATGTGACTCTAG
>PYXC01000177.1:620000-635000 GCA_015244755.2 Tenualosa ilisha | reverse complement strand
GGTCAGCTCTCTGCACACCATGGGTTAGTTTTAGCATAGTCCCATCTGTTCTGGGATCAGAGTTGGTGGCCCGTAGAGGCACTCTCCACCCCACATCCTCTGATCTGCCACTGCCTGACCTCTAACCCACACCCTCACCTCCCCCTGACACCCCCCTCCCCCACACACACACACACACACTACACCCCTCCATCTCATGAGCCCCAAACGACCTGCCAGTATATGCCAGAAAACGACTCTAATATTATTTAACAATATTATCCCATCTCAGCACAGAGTAGACTCACTTACTACTAAAACATTGGCACCTCTTAGCAGTAACTGCAGTAGGTGGTGGTGAATAGATTGACTGAAATAGCCTCAAGGTAATTTTAAGGTGACTTATGTTAGAACCGCTCATCAAAGTGGGAGGAAAAAGTGGCAAGTCATGCATGGCGGTCCAGTACATGGTGGCAGTGCTTGAAAAGAAAAAAAAAATTGTCACTTTTCCAGCTTCTGTGCTTTTGCAGGTGCTGGAAACCTTAGAAAGAGCTGATCATTTCAGAAGTGAGTCTATTCAACAGCCACTGAAGTAAAGAGATATGAAACGTGCCAGGAATGACTTTGCATTTTCCTCAACTTACAACTTGAAAAGTTACAACTTACAACTTGAAAAGGTGAAAAGTTTTTCATTTCTTTTCTTTTTTAAATCCAGACATGACTTGAGCAGCTAATGCAGAAGCAGGAGATGTTTCCACCATCCTGTCTGTGTGTGTGTGTGTGTGTTTGTGTGAGTGTGTCAACGGCTATTGATTTCATAACAGGGCCACGATCATAAACTTAGCGTGCCACTGCTGACACTACAGCGCTACGTACCGCTGACCAGCGCTCGGTGTCTTGACAGATATTCAATTCCGCTCCGTTTACACTCAAGAGTTTTGGTTTCGCTGTCTGGAGTACTTTGTGTCGACTCAGCATTCAAACAGAGAAGGGGCCTTTGGACCATCGTTTGTAATAACGTTTTAGGTAGGTCTTTAAGGTAGGCTGGCAGGGTGTGGAGACGTGCTGTTTGGAGGTATGACAGGACAGACGATATTTTGCGTTCGTTAATCAACCGTTCTCACGAGGAAATCTGTTCTGTGCCTATGAGTATGTCTGTGAGTATGTCTATGTGTGTTTGTGTGTGTGCATTCTCCGTAACCATTCAGACAGCTCTTCCCTTCATTTGCCTGCACACTGAATGAATCTTATCTACTGGTCAGTCCACACCCACACCCACACACACACACTCTCTCTTTCACAAACAAACACACACACACACACACACACACACACACACACACTGTTATCAAATCCCAATTTCATTGCCACAGCCATAATGCGATACCGTATTCCCCTGTGCACGGTGCACGGAGGATGGGGTGGGGGGGTGCTTAGAGAGGAGTGTTATCACTCTCCCCACAGAGGTGGTCTGTCTTTCTCTCTCCCCCTCGTAATTCTCTTTCGAACAATCGTGCGGCAATCTGCTTTCAATAACCCATTAATTGCACAATTAGTCAGCTGACTATGTTAATGGAGTTCTACTTGCAGCCAAACGAACATCCATTGTTATGCAATTCCCGTGTTACCCCCCTGGGGCCCCCACGGCAATGAGAGAGGAGTACGAAGCAGTGTGTGTTTACAAGGGGGGTGGAGGCTGTGCGTTAGCGCGAGCACGCATATGTAGCATGACAGAGACAGAGCCAGAGGAACGGCGATGATCAGCTTGCGTGTTTTCGTTGGGGGCCTCCATGCTTGTGATGATGCCTTTGCACGACACGCTGACCCCCATCATCACAACAACAACAACAAAAAGCATGATGAACACACAAGGAAGAAGACTGTCCGAAAAAGCAGTCAGTGTTTATTCAGATTGAAGCATGTTTGTATCCACAGCTAAGAGAAGGGAAATGGAGTTTGGGAAAAAAAGAGCAAAGGGCCAATACATGCATCCTAATGTTTTATCAGTCTCTCTCTCTCACTCTCTCTCTCTCTCCGTCTCTCTCCGTCTCCCCCTCCTCTTGTTCATTCTCTCTCTCTCTCTCTCTCTCTCCCTCTCTCTCCGTCTCTCTCCATCTCCCCCTCCTCTTGTTCATTCTCTCTCTCTCTCTCTCTTACTCCCCCTTTTCTTGTTTATTCCCTCTCTCTCTCTCTGTCTCCCCCTTCTCTTGTTCATTCCCTCTCTCTCTCTCTTTCTCTCTCTCTGTCTCCCCCTTCTCTTGTTCATTCCCTCTCTCTCTCTCTTTCTCTCCCTCTGTCTCTCTCTTTTCTTGTTCATTTCCTCTCTCTCTCTCTCTCCATCCCTCTCTCTCTGTCTCCCCCTTCTCTTGTTCATTCCCTCTCTCTCTCTCCCTCTCTCTCTCACTGTTGTTCCCTCTGCTGTTTTGCTTTCTTCTCTCTCTCTATTCAGTGTCTCATATCTTCCCTGTTGCCAATGACAATTCATATTCTGTCCCTCCCCTTTTATCGCTGTGCTCCTGTCTCCCTCCTTCTCCTTCCCTCTCTCTCTCTCTCTCTCTCTCTCTGTCTGTCTCTGCTCTCATTCCCCTGCTAAACAACAGAGGCAGAAATTAATTAAGAATCCGCTGTTTGAAAATAGAAAATTGATGCCAAAGGGGAAGGCATAGTGGGTGTGGAGGGGGGTGGGCAGTGGAGGTGCTATGAAGCATTCCTCTGTGTGTGTGTGTGTGTGTGTGTGTGTGTGTGTGTGTGTGTGCACATGTGTGTGTGTGTGTGTGTTATTTGTCCCTGTGTGAATGTTTATGTCCCGATGAGATTCCTGGATTTTTTGTGTCTCACCATGTGTTTGTCTGTGGATGTGTTCATCCGTGTCACTGTAGGAGCACCTGTTGTGTCTGTGTGTTTTTGTTTCTGTGTGTGTGTGTGTGTGTGTGTGTGTGTGTGTGTGTGTGTATGTGTGTGTGTGTCCCTGAGCACTTCTCAGCTGTTGAGCTACTATCTGCATCATGGTGAATGCAATCTTGACATTCCACAACTTCATAAGTACAGGGATGTACACTTTGCTGACTATATGGAAAGATTATAGTGTGTGTGTGTGTGTGTGTGCGCATGTGTGTGTGTGTATGTGTGTGTCTGTGTGTGTGTGCACATTTGTGTGTGTGTTATTTGTCAATGTCCCTGTGTGAATGTTTATGTCCCGATGAGATTCCTGGATTTTTGTGTCTCACCATGTGTTTGTCTGTGGATGTGTTTATCCGTGTCACTGTAGGAGCACCTGTTGTGTCTGTGTGTTTTTGTTCCTGTGTGTGTGTGTGTGTGTGTGTGTGTTGTGTGTGTGTCTGTGTGTTGTGTAGGTGTGTTGGTGTGTGTGTGTGTGTGTGTGTGTGTGTGGTGTGTGTGTGTGTGCGCGCGCATGCGTGTGTGTGTGTGTGTGTCTGTGTGAGAGTATATTTTTGGGTGTTTGTGTGTGTGTTAGCCTGTCTGTTAAACTTCAAAGACGTGCACTTTGTTTGCTCGAGCGCTGATGGTTGTGACTAAATCTCTCTCATCTTTCCGCCGGGGGAGATTTCGCTGCGTGTTGTATGGTGTCCGCCCATGTAAAAAGCTGTCAAAAACTCGTCTCTCTCATCTCGCCTCCACCTACACTGCAGTATTTCCACTGGTGCTTCAAATGGACGCACAGGCGTAAATATAAAGCATATTGGCGCAGGCCAGATAGACACCTTCCCTTTCAGGTACTTTTGACACTCTTAAAAGGAAGGCAGCAGGAGAAACAGAGTGATGGGTTTGCGTGTGTGTGTATTTGTGTGTGTGTGTGTGTGTGTGTGTGTGGTGTGTGGAGAGAAAGGATGTGTGTGTGTGTGTGTGTAGTGAGTAGTATTATTACACACTACAATAGAGATAGAGATATAATATATGTAGTGTGTGTGTGTGTGCGTGAGTGTGTGTGTGTGTGTGTGTTGGAAAAAATGTTTGTCCATTACACTCATACAAGATGCTTCATAAAATGCTTCCCCCTGAAAATGGCTTCCACCTCTCAGGTTCCAGTCCTGATGTGAGTACCCACACACACACACACACACACACACACACACACCACACACAGACACACACACACACACACACCTCTCCCTATATACCACTAATGAGGAGACCGACTGTAAGCAGAAAGTGGGCAGAAAGTAATACTTTAATCACACTTTAATGTGTTTGTGTAGTGTGTGTGTGTGGTGTGTGTGTGTGTGTGTGTGTGTGTGTTTGGATGGCTATGTGTGTTTTATTAAAGTCAAAAAATGGGTGGTACAATGGTGGAAAAACAACAGTCATTAGTGCTGGGCTCCCCGAGGTCTGGCGAAGAGACTCGTCAGCGCTCTTAGACGATGATATGGGAAGGAGCCTCTTTTGGTCTGTCGGTCGGTTGGTCCAGTGCAGCAGGAAGTAACATGGCTGTTGAGAAAAGAAGAGCTTTGTGTGCCAGTGTCAGTATCGGGCCTGGGATGTCTGTGTGTGTGTGTATGTGTGTGTGTGTGGGAAGGAAGGGGGGGGGGTGCAGTCTTTTCACTAGACCTGGCCTCTCTGCCATACCACTGACTGTGCCTCTGTCTTCTCTGCTCCAGATCCCTTTTGTAAAGAGACATGTGCTTTGTGTGTGTGTGTGTGTGTGTGTGTGTGTGTGTGTGTCTGTCTGTCTGTGTGTATTTCAGTGTGTATGTCTGCGTATTTGTGTCATACCTCTGTGTTTCTGTGTGTGTGTGTGTGTTCCTGTGTGTATTAGTGTGTGTTGTCTGACAGTGTGTGTGTGTATATATATATGTGAGACTAAGAGTGTCCCCCAGTAGAGAGAGGTGTGTTTTGCCTGAGATTGTGCATATATCTGTGTGTGTGCTTATCTGTGTGTGTGTGTGTGTGTGTGTGTGTGTGTGTGTGTGTGTGTGCTCCATACTCTTTTGTGCAGAGCCATTTTTCTCTCTCCTTAGCTCCTCACTCTCCTCAATCCCTGTTGTTTCCTCCCCAGACAGTAATGTGTGGTGCTAATGCACTTTCCCTGTTCTCAGTGTTAATGGTGCCTCATGGCCTGTGTGTGTGTGTGTGTGGTGTGTGTCTGTACACGCGCGCATGCTTGTGTGGGCTGTGTGTGTGTGTATGTGTGTGATTATGTGCGTGCGAAAGAGAGTAAGGAAGAAAAAAATGAGTTCGCCTTTGACAGCACATATGTTTGTGTGTGTTTCTCTGTGTGTGCGTCTGTGTGTGTGTGTATGTGTACATGCATACCTTGGTCACCTTAAAATTACCTTGAAGCTATTTCAATCTCTTCACCACCACCCACTGTAGTTACTGCTAAGAGGTGCCAATGTTTTAGTAGTAAGTGTGCACTGTGCTGAGATGTACACTGTGCTGAGATGGGATAATACTGTTAAACAATAATAGAGTCGCTTTCTGGCAAATACTGGCAGGTTGTTTGGGCCTCATGGGATGGAGGGGTAGAGTGTGCGTGTGTGTGTGTGTGTGCGCATGCATGCGTGCTTATGTGGGCTGTGTGTGTGTGTGATTATGTGCGTGCGAATGAGAGTAAGGAATAGACAAGGAAGTGAGTTTGCCTTTGACAGCACATATGTTTGTGTGTGTTTCTCCCTGTGTGTGTGTGTCTATGTGTATACATACCCTGGTGTGCAAGGCAGTCTGTTGCATCCAAAATGGGTCCTTGGTTTTTGGTTGCGAAGATGTTGCATCACGGGTCTTCATTTCCTTTGTCTAGCTGTCTCTTCGCGAGCCCTGCCTGTTTAAGCTCCATTGCACAAGAGACAACCAATAGGCTCTGTGCACGGCAGACTTAAAGTCCCAGAAGGCCTTTTTTTCAGGATGGTCGAAAGTTTCTGCTAATTAGCTTTTACATTGGCAAACAATTGTAATGAGGCTAACAGCTAGATCGCAAAGTAGTATAACTACGCTATGCAACTAATACTTTTGCCTAATATCAATCTATCCTACCGTACCTCACAAAAATAGAGGTTCACCAGAAAAGAGTAACCATCCCGAATGCTGGTCCCTCTGGGACTTTATGTCCGCTGTGCACAGAGCCCATGGCTGTGTGTACAGCACATACGGAAACCAGAGAGGGTTAAAAGGAGTGAGGGAGGGAGGGAGTATTTCAGGATCTTTGCCGAAACGTCCGTAGACATGCATCGTTGCAAATACACACATGAAAAAGCCTATGTACCTGTTGTGCATATTTATTACTTTTAGTCTTCTGTAAGGTGATCAGATCTCTGAGCTGAAAATCGGGGACATTTTCCGGAATTTTCTTCCAGAATTGTGGCTTTCCTATTTCTACAGTTAATATCATTACAATAAGTAATGTTTTTTGCTTCAATAATTGGAGACGAAGTGGGTTTTCTCGTATTTTTCTGTGGACAGACCAGCAAAATCGGGGACAGCCCCTGGAAATCAGGGACATCTGGTCACTCTAGTCGCCTGTCTTTTTAAAGCCTTCTGTTGACTTTTCATTGTTACTGTCATTGTATGGAGTCCACTGAATGACTCAATTAGTTAGAGCTAACGGTTAATGAGGATTTTATAAAATGAGCCTGTTTGCTAAGCTAGAAAGAGTGTGTTATGCCAAGCTGGCGTACAGTGGCACCTGGATGCTAAAGGGTTGCTAGCAGGGGGTACGGTGGGTGGGTGGAAACTTGGCAGGGGGAGGGCGGGCCAGTTGGTGGAGGTGGTCCAGCATCAGCAGGTGGTGATGCCCGAGAGCTAGGATGAAAAGCTCAAGTTCAAGAAAGCTGTTTAAACTCCATTTATGCTAATCGCGGCGTGCCAAAAGGCCGTGGACTCCACACAGCTGCCTGGACACAACTAGCTGCCTGAATCTCTTGCACACGCATTTGTGTGTCTTTGTGTGTGAAGTGTGTGTGTTTGTGTCAGTGTTTGTGTGTGTCTCTGTGTGCGTGACAAATGCGGCACTGGCTTTTATATGCTAACTTATCGGCTCCCTTTCAGCCTCGGGTGCTGTGTTAAAGTGGCGGCCTTCACTCACCATATGTTTGTCTCGTGGCATAAATATGCAATGCATAACAACAATGAATATTTCAAATTGCCCTTGCTCCCCCCCCCTTCCTTCCCCTCCCTGCTGAAACATCTAGGCCCTTTTCTCCTTCAGCTACAGGTGCTAGCTTAGCTTCCCCATGTGCTTTGCTGTCGTACATAACGGTAGCTTAGCTCAGGGTGACCATTACGCTATGTGACCATAGCACTGAGCCATGAAGTGAGATTATTTCTGGGCTATGTTAGCCTGTTAGCGTGTTAAGTCAGAAGTGGTAATAGGCTATGGCCTGCTCTGCCGCAGGCGGTCTTTGTGTGGTCTTTTATTTGCCATTAAGCAGAGCTAGCAAGGCCTTGAGCGTCTGCAGTGTTATCTCTCTCTCTTTCTTCTTTCTTGTTCTTTCAGTCTTTCTCTCTCACCCTCTTTTTTACTTTGTCCTCTGTTTTTTTGGTCTGCTACTCCTTGGTGGAAATTGCAGCAACTTAATCAAAGAGATTAAACTGCAGAAAGAGGTAAAGGTTGTAAATAGGACATAGCCAATGCACACCCAGACCAACACACACACACACACACACACACAAACAATTGTGTGTGTGTGCGTGCAATAACATGCACGCATACACACACACACACACACTCCTATTTATACACATTCATACACTTCTCTCCATTTGTCACAGTCTCTCCTAAACTGCGCGTGCGCACACACACACACACACACACACACACACACACACACACACACACACACACTCTACCTTAGTCAACAGCTCCACCCTTATCTCTCCAACAGTGCTGTGAAGTTTGTGGGCAAATTTAGTTGAGGTTTGTAATTTGCTTTGTGGACTCAGACTGCGGTAATGTTCTCCTCTCTCTGTTCAGCGGCCCTCCGTAAAGTGGCATTTTAATGAGCGTGTAATTGGAAATAATGCCACCTGCAACTTATCAAGCTCACAGGCACCAAACAGCAACATGAGCGAGCAATAAAACCAACAGTGTTTAGGCAAGCCAATACAACAACCAACGATGGAAATGAATAATAGCATTTGTGAACCTGCTTCTCCCTATCTCTCTCTCTCTCTCTCTCTCTCTCTCTCTCTCTCTCTCTCTCATTGTTTCAGCAATTCATACTATTTAGTTGTTCAGTAAGGTCGTTAGGCAAAGTAGGCCTAAAGTATAAAAGTGAGATATGTCATGTGAATTGATGTTAATATACAAGTGACTGACATTAACAACCTAATTTTTCACTCTGTAATCTTTTTGTTTTTTGGCTGTATTGGCTCTGCAGGTAATGGACAATACAGGCTCTACTGTACTGCATGCAGTTCAACAACGAATGACTAAACTAGACTGAATGCTTACTCTGACGAGTTAATCTCACACTTCTTCTACTTTTGTGTGTGTGTGTGCGTGTGTCAGTGTGGACCTGGTGCATGCTCAGATCCGTGTGTGTGAGGGCCGCAGTCTACCTGAGCTGGGCCTGAGACAGGAGAAAATCCGCATCAACGGCTGCGCCATTCAGTGTCGCGTCACCACTGAAGACCCCGCCCGTGGCTTCCAGCCTGACACTGGACGTCTGGAGGTAGCCACAGATATACACACACACACACACACACACACACACACACACACACACACACACACACACACACACACGCGCGCGCACACTACACGCACAGTACACAGACACACTACACACACTACACACATACTGTACTGTACCTCTGCATGGTGGTATGGGCGCAATCAAACATGCCTACTCACATTTCAACGTATATTCACACAGGTGCACAGTACACACACATGCACACAGCACACACACACACACACACAAGTACACAAGTATGCACATACGCTCTTATTTCAAACCACAGCAAACACAGATACAAAGACTTAGTGTTTCTTATTCATCATTGCCTAATGTGTGTGTGTGTGTGTGTGTGTGCGTTTAAACACACGCTGCAAGGACAGATTGTTCTTACGCGCTTCCCTAATGCTGATGAATCGGAATCATTCTCATTCTGCCAGCATGCGTCTGCAATTATCCATCTGAATCACACAGACTCAAAATGATGGCCACAGAGCCCCCTTTTGGAGCCAGATCTAGGCATCCCTGAGGACACGACCTCCCTCCGAGGAATGCATTACCCCCACACAAACCTCAGTGTACCACTACGGCATCTAATCACAAGCTGTTAACAGAGTGATGATTTACGAGTGAGAGTCAAGGAATTGGAATTTTTCCGTCTAATATTGTTGATGTTTTTTGATACCGAGGAGCTGTTAAACACACCTGGTGTGCTCGAAAGAGACCATGTAGAGCTCTTGTAATAAATTTAAATAAATTGTCTTATTTATTCATGCTCTAGTACTAGAACACTTTCAGAAATTCACTTTCGGAATCATAAAAAGCCAAATAAGTACAACTACAAGGCTGATAAACTAGCCTGTTCCTTTGTTTATCAGTAATACAAAGCACCATATTAAAACACTGGACTTGTGATTAGTGATAGTTGATAAGTTGATAAGAATGGTGTTTTGGTAGAATTCTGCTGTTTGTGTGTATGTGTGTGGACTGTTTGTGGGGCTCAAGGGTGTCAGTCAGGGCTAGGTGCATGTCATGCTTCAGTGACAGGAATAATATTCACACAAAGGGGCCACATTTGAATAAAAATCAAACAAATTTTTACTTTAAAGTATTTTTAACAGTACCATTGATGTGTTTTTTCATCATTATTATTTGAAAAAGGAGGCCTGGGTGATTTTATCTGACAAACTGTAAATAAAATATAACCAAAGTCTGATCTGCACTGACATCCATCTGCTTTGAATGTGGCAGAGTGCAAAACAGCCGTTCATGACAGTAAAAGTCTCTCAGTAAGCACTCTCTCCTGTGGATCAGCCTTAAACAGAGCAATGGCAGTGAGAAAGGAGAGAATATTAACGTGAATGAATTAATACGAACAGAGCAGTCTTTTGGATAATTGCATTTAAAAAGAATTCATTTTTATGTTATGCAAGGTTAAAATATGCAACCAGACGTTTATTAATGATATTACAGCTAGGTAATGGTCCAACTATGATACAGCTTAGCTAGACTTACACAAGGACAGATTTTTCTGGAAGGTGATATTTTGTTGAAATCTATCAAAAGTATAGACCTATTTTAAGTTGATATTTGTTATTGATAGAGACCTGTTCGAGACCTATTAGATGTTGATATGTGCTCTGATGTTGAATACCAGTAGCTATAATTAATCTACTTGTAGACATAACTCAAAATATTGCATGGTTGTCACAATTCCCTCAATCTGAGATTGAGTTTATTTTATAACTTTGCTGTTATCTCCCATTTCCTTGAGGCGGAGTCAGTGATTATACATCAGATTGTTCGCTACCTCTGTACACTATTGGACAGAACTACAATCAATCAGACCAATAATTCCAATGATGTTCGCAAAGACAAGATAGAATGGGGCGTGTCATAACCATGCAGAAGGCCCGCCTCCATCACGACAGGGTTAAAAAGCCCATTTTTGATTGGATCTCTGTCTCACGCAAACGAAAATGTGTCAGCCATGCTATTGAAAATATGTTTTTATGTGAAAAGATAGAAAGCATGGCATTGAACTGAGCATTTTATCCAATGCGATTTCCAGAATTAACTGTTTAAACGGTCTGTTTATCTTATTGAAGGTAGATGTGGCAAGATGGAGCTTCCCCTGATGAATTTTAAGTATGTGTGTGTGTGTGTGTGTGTTGGGGGCTGAGATCCAAGTTGCTTTGGCCCAATTTAACCCCAGTATAGCCTAAGGCAGGGTGCAGACTTGGAGAGCAAACTCAAATACACTAGCACAGAGACACAGTAATTGTGTGAACATGTGACCAAGGACAGCAGGCCCACACTGCTGGACCAGTGTATGTCTCAGGAATGAATGGGAGACGCTACAGTCTTTTTTAGCTCCCCCTACACAGACAGACAGACAGACGTTCTGACAGACTGGCAAAGTGTCTCTGTGACACACACACACACACACACACACACACACACACACTCTCTCTCTGTTTACCAAAAGCACACATATCTTCTTTCCCTGTCAAATCTCCATGTCTGTTTCCTACTCTAGCCTTCGTCGATAGACTTCTAGACAGGACATACTGTGCCTCATACCCCCCCTCCGGAGACCATCAAACACTGAAACTTGTTCAGCTCACGTGTCACTGCTCAGTGTATCATTTAAACCATCTTTCTTTCACTGTCTCTCTCTTTCTCTCTCTCTTTCTCTCTCTTTTCTCAGTCTCTCCCTCTCTCTCAATCTCTTTCTCTCTCTCTCTCTCTCTCTCTCTTTCTCGGTCTCTCTCTCTCTTTCTTGGTCTCTCTCTCTCTCTCTGGCCCTTCACTGGGTCCCCTGAAGCTCAAGGCAAAATCACTTTGTGCGAATGAATCATTGAACAGGTATTGACGGAGACTGATTTTCGAGGCGAGCGCTCGTGTCAGGCTGACGAGCTCCAGGCACTGCCACACAGCATTGGGGATGAAAGGAGGGAAGAAAGCACACACACACACACACACACACATACACACACAAAAGAAAAGATACAGAAAGAAAGGAATAGCTTTCATTCCAACATGCTGTGTGTGTGTGTGCGTGTGTGTGCGTGTGTGTGTGTGTGTGTGTGTGTACTTCTCTTACCATAGCCTCCCTCCCCTTCTTTTGTTTCTCTCCACAAGTCCAACTCAGGCGTGAGGCGTCTCTCTCGTGACGGCCGACTGTTTTTGACAGCTCACTCACTGTTTCTTCTAGACACGTCCCTCCACAGATGTGGAAGGCCAGGGGCCTCTGACACAGTCTCCCTCTGCTAGTCCGTCACTCCCAGTCAGAGGACAAGGCCTTGGAGGCCATGTTTGTGTGTGTGTGTGTTTGTGTCACCATCGCCAGTGGTCACTAGGGCCAGCACCTCTGCCATGACCTTCTCTACTCTCTCTTTCACCCTAAATCACTCCACCCATCTTTCCATCTATCTATCTATCTATCTATCAATCAATCAATCTATCTATCTATCTATCTATCTATCTATCTATCTATCTATCTATCTATCTATCTATCTATCTATCTATCTCTCTGTCTATCTATCTATTTAGATATCTGTCTGCCTGCATGCCTGTCTATCTATTTATCTATCTATCATCTATCTATCTATCTATCTATCTATCTATCTATCTATTGACATATCCAGAATTCCCTCTTTCATCTTCTCCCCATTCACTCTGATTGTGGTTCAGTCCAACATATCTATTCCCAGGAAGAGTCTCTTGGGGCTGCTCTTATTTCACTACAGTTTAGGGGGGGAAACGTAAGGGTAGAAGAGTTTCACCTTACATGACAACACTGAGACAGCAGAATTCCATTTGCCGACTTGTCCTCTACTACCTCTCTCTCTCTCTCTCTCTCTCTCTCTCCCTCTTTCTCTCTCTCTCCTTCCATCTGCCAGTACCTGTTTGCCAGGAACACGCAGACAGACTCATGTCTGCTGCTGACGGCTTTAATAGATTCCACTTGCATACTTCCTTACTGCTTTGATTTCCAAAACCCTTCCACAGGCAGGCAGTGATTCAGATAATAAAGTAATCATTTGCCTGTAGCCTGAGATGAGTTCCAGCTGTGTGTGTGTGTGTGTGTGTGTGTGTATTTGTGTTCATGCGTATGCATGTGTTTGTGTGTGTTTGTGTGTGTGTGAGTGTGTTTGGGTGTATATATGTGTTTGTGTGTGTGTGTGTGTGTGTGTGTGCGCTCATGTGCATGCATGTGTGTGTGTGTGTATGTGTAAATGAGATGGACTGGTGTGACGGTCTTCTAGTGATGTGTTTATTGGCTTATGCTAGTTCATTCTCGGAGGGGTCGGCGTGAGGCGTGCGGGGCCCACGTTGCACCATCTGCTCCCCGTCAGCTGCCATAATGAATTTGTTCTTCCTCCCTTCTTCCGACCTGACCTCCGTCATACCTCCGTCTTCATTCGTTTATTGCCCCTTTGTCTTTCGTTCATTCCTCTACCTGGTCTCTCTCTTCCTCTCCGCTCGTGCGCGATCGCACAATTTCCTGCTTGTTTACCCGCTTCGTTTGTTTGTTGTGCTCTTCACGTCTTGGGCTAAGTTGCCTCCATGTGAGTCCAATCTCCTGTTTAATATCAATAACCAGGATCATTTAGCTCTATGTGAATGTCTTCCTCTTGCTCGCTCTCCTTCTCTCTCTCATTTTGTGTTAGTCAGTGATACTAAGTGATTTAATTGTATTAAAGTGGTAGCGATTCAGCTCCTGCTGATTAAAGAGGAAAGGAAAGAGGAAAAGAGAGAGAGAGAGAGAGAGAGAGAGAGAGAGAGAGAGAGAGAGAGAAAGAGAATTAGGAATGCAGGATGGCTTTTGAACAAAGTGTGCAACTAAAAAAAAAAAAACACCCTGTTGAAAAATGCATGGCCAAACAGAATCAACCCAGAGTTGGATGAATAAGTGATGGCCACAGTGCTGCAGAGAGGTCAGCATGTGTGAACAAGTGAAGGGAGGGGAGAGGGAGGGGGAAGCAGAGAGAGAGAGAGAGAGAGAGAGAGAGAGAGAAAGAGAGAGGGAAGAAGAACTAGGTGCGGAGGAAGAACTGGATAGACGTTGAGATGTTGAGTTCTATTTTTCCCCAACCTCTTCTGTAAGAGGCTTTTTAAAATGCAAGCTTTGCTCCTCACTCTCTACTGATTATAGCAGCGCTGTGTTCCAGGACAAACAGAGGGAGAGGGAGAGGGAGAGATGGAGAGAGGGATGTAGCCAGGAAAGAGGGACAGAGAGAAAGAGGTGGATAAGTGGAGGAGAGAAAGAGGGAGAGAGGGAGAGAGAGAGAGCGAGCAAGGAGAAAAGGGAGATGAAGACACAAGCACAAAAATGGAGATTGATCCCAACCTGTCAGTGCTGACAAAGAGAAAGCTCCCCACAGCCAGCTCCTCTATAATGCACTCAGTATAACTAGGCACTAATGACTGAGGAACAACTGACAATTCACTTAAATGTAGACAAAAGGCTTTTTAGCTTCTCTTAGTTCCCTAATGATTTAATGACAATAATTACAGAGTGATCGTTAGTTTTTGCTTTTTAAGAATAAACATCCATTGATATATTTGAGTATATGCAAATGAGTTGTAAACAAGAGATTTGTCTTGAGTTGAAGTCTTGAGTTAACAATGGGAACATGGTGAGTGACAGAGAGGAGGAGAGGAGGAGGAGAGAGGAAGAGTAGAGGTGGTTGCGGAAGAGAGACTGCAAGGAAGGAATGCTTGATTCCACTCCTCTAATTTCCTTTCCTCCTCCTCTTCTCTTCTCTTCTCCTTTCCTCCTCTCCTGTTCTCTCCTCACTCTCTTCTTTTGTCCTCTCTTCTCCTCTCCTTTCCTCCTCTCCTGTTCTCTCCTAGCCTCTCTCTTCTTTTGTCTTCTCTTCTCGTCCCCTCCCCTCTCCTCCTCTCCTCTGCTGTCTTTTCCACTTCTCTTCTATCCTGTCTTCTTTTCTTCTCCACTTTTCTCTCCTTTCCTCTTCTCTCTTTTCCTCTCCTTCCCTTCCTCCTCTCCTAATGTGTCCCTCCATTTTGAGGGAGTGGAGCAGAAATAGAGTGAGATCCTTGGGGAGGTATGGGAGGAAAGAAGGGAGGGATGGAGGGATGGGCTGGGAGGAGAGGCGAGGAGCGCCATGCACAGATGGAGAGATATATCGGAGGGGCGCTGATGGATAGATCAATGGATAGGCAGACTGTGGACCTCAACTCCCATGACTGTTACCACGGCAGCAGGGGACGACAACTTGCAAGATGAGCACAGATAAAAATGAATCTCTCTCTTTCACTCTTGCTCTCTCTCTCTCTCTTTCTTTTTCTCTCTCTCTGACTGTTTTCATCTCTCTTGTCATTTCTGAATCACCCTTTCTTCTCATGCTTTCGTAGTATTAAA
>PYXC01000177.1:597500-607500 GCA_015244755.2 Tenualosa ilisha | reverse complement strand
TCCACCTCTCCTTCTCGTTTGTTTTATCCCCCTTGCTTTTTCCTCTCCTCTCTCTCGCTCTCTCGCTCTCTGGCTCTCTCGCTCCGGTTGAGTGTTTATCCTCTCTTACACATCCCTCTCTCCACCCCTTCTCTGTTACTTTTTGACCTCTCTCTGGTGTAGAGGATCTATTTCTCCATATCCCTGGTCTTTAATCCCCCCCAGCCTCTCTCTCTCTCTCTCTCTCTGTCTGTCTCCCTCTCTCTCTTTCTCCCTCTCTTTCCTCCTTCTCCCTCTCTGTCTCCATCTCTCTCTCCCTCTCTTTCTCTCGGTAGCTAAAACAGTATGGGCTAATGCAAGCTAACACATTCAGAGAGCTTCCTCTTTATACTGACTCAGAGTTTTTCAAAGTGCAACTCACAATTTCCCAAGTTTTCCAACTTTATATGGCTCTATGCAAAGCCTTCAGTCTAGACTGTTTTCCTGTGTGTGTGTGTGTGTGGTGTGTGCGTGTGTGCGTGTGTGCGTGTGTGCGTGTGCGCTCGTGCGTGCGCATGCGCGTGTGTGTGTGTGTGTGCGTGCATCTTTGACAGACTAATTGTTTTTACTGTACTTGCATGTTTTGAAGTGCTTATGTGGCAGGCTATCTTTGAAGAATTTTTAGGATGTGTGTGTGTTTGTGTGTGTGTGTGTGTGTGTGTGAGGAGAGAGAGAGAGAGAGATGGAGGGGTACCTCACAACATGTCAGTGTGTTTGTATATGTGTGTGTGTGTGTGTGTGTTTGCGTGTGTGTGTGTGTGTGTGAGGAGAGAGAAAGAGAGAGATGGAGGGGTACCTCACAACATGTCAGTGTGTTTGTATATGTGTGTGTGTGCGTGTGTGTGTGTGTGTGTGTGTGTGTACTGATTAACATGCATATTTGTATGTTCCTTTTGCATAATTAAATGTGTGTTTATTTGGGCCTTGTTTGTGTTCTCCGTCTCCCTCTTTGTAGGTGTGTGACACACATGCATATGCATATTTGTTTATATTTATCAAAGCATTTTGTGATCTTTGCACCACTTTGCATGTCTATGTGTGTCAGCATGTAGACTATTGGTGTGTTTGTGTGTGTGTGTGTGTGTGTGTGTATGTGTGTGTGTGTGTGTGTGTGTGTGTGTGTGTGTGTGTGTGTGTGTGTGCTGCTGGTCCAGTAATTTATTCAGTAATTCCATTTTAATGGAGGTGGTCAGGCTTTGGGAGCGGAGCTCATTCGGATGCCTGGTCTCTACACTCCAAGGGGCTGCCCACTGCCTGAACTCCTCTCTGTGTCTCACACACACACACACACACACACACACACACACACACACACACACACACACACACACACACACACACACACACACTTACATGGGCTTGCAGGCATGTACACATACAGATGACATACACACACACACACACAGATACACATGTCTGCACGCATGCATACTGGAGACAAACACACACACACACACACACAAACACACACACACACTCACACACACACATACACACAGAATTAGACACAGACATGCACACACACACACACACACACACACAGATATGCATGTCTGCACGCATGCATACTGGAGAAAAACACACACACACACACACACACACACACACACACACACACACACAAACACACACACCTACACACTCACAGACACACATACACACAGAATTAGACACAGACATGCACACACACACACACACACACACACTACACTTCAGTTCAGTTGAGTTGGCATGGCAAAACACAATTTGCATAACTAAGGCAAAACAGAGAACACAGACTTGGATAAAACAGAGGGGAGGGTCAGGATGAAAATACGCAGTGAATGGAAAAAATGAAAGCAGAAAAGACTTTTTTGTGTATGTGTGTGTGTGTGTGTGTGTGTGTGTGTGTGTGTGAATGAGTGAGTGAGTATGAGCAAAAAAAAAGAGAATGAGAGATAGTTGTTAATCTTTGCAACTAAACATCATAATTAAAAGACCAGTCAAAGGTTTAACTAATGGACTTTTGTTTATTGATGGTCACATGACCTGTATATTAATTATACACTGATCTCCTGGCATATGATGTCTAAGATGCCTTTTTGTTGAACTCAACAGTTAAGTGACTGTTTATTTAGAATCTTCAACAAAGCCAAACTTGATTTCATTGTGACTTGTCATTATTCTATCCTTTTATGTATTCCACAAACACAAGAGTATATCTTATATCAATACATAGAGTATTTGCAGATATATATATATATATATATATTGCATAATATTTGATAGCAGCATTGTCCAGCCACTTGCCTGTGTATCTGTGTAGGCTACCCGATAGTTAGCGTCTGGACATGGGCCACTGCTGTATTTGTCCAGCTTGACTGTTCCCACCTGACCTGAACATCTCCTACCTATATCCCGACACAACAGCTAATATGTCACTATCTTTCAATCTGGGAGGTGTTTTGGACACCACTCCAGGCCATGGCAGTGTAATTGAATGGCCTCAGACACAGACATTTGGGGACCATGTTGACAAGTGAAGGAGGAGGTGACATTTCCCATGCCATCTGCTTCACCTCCTCAGCATCCCCTCCTCTGTTCTCTTGGTGGCCATGCCATGTCAGTCTGCCCTTTAATACAGCCAGACTGAGGCTTCCGATATCCCTCTCTCTCCTCTTTCCACATTCGCGTCCAGAGTCCACAGTTACAGATTATATGTAAGTCTTGCGTAATATCAATGTTGACTATTACTGTATGTTCTCTGTTGTTCTAACAATACATAATGTTTTTTATCTGGGAAAATTCCCAACGTGATCTGCAAGCGATTTGATTTCATTTTTCATCTCAGTATGGCTACCAGGCCTATTTGCACTTCATTTGACTTGCCAGAGAGATTTTACCCTTGACACAATGGAGGCGGGCTTAACACCTGGAAACGAAATCAAGAAAGAATTTTATTTCACATTCGTTGATCCCACCTCAGAGAAGTGGGAGATGACAGCAAGGTATCCAAACCAAGTTCAATCTCAGATTGTGGTAATTGATTGTGAAACCAGGCTATAATGCTTTTGCATGCTCCTCGACTCCTGCACTCCTCGACTCCTCTACTCCTCTGCTCCTTGACTCCTCGACTCCAATATTCCTCAACTCCTGTACTCCTCGACTCCTCTAGTCCTCAACTTCACTACTCTTTGACTCCTTGACTCCTCTACTCCTCAAATCCTCTACTCCTCCACTCCTTATCTCCTTTACTCCTTGATTCCTTGGCTCCTCTACACCTTAACTCCTCAACTCAATTCCTCTACTCCTCGACTCCTGCACTCCTTGACTCCTCAACTCCTCTACTCCTGTACTCATCGACTCCAATATTCCTCAACTCCTCGACTGCTGTACTCCTCAACTCCTCTAGTCCTCAACTTCACTACTCCTTGACTCTTTGACTTCTTGACTCCTCTACTCCTCAACTCCTCCACTCCTCAAATCCTCTACTCCTCCACTCCTTAACTCCTTTACTCGTTGATTCCTTGGCTCCTCTACATCTTAACTCCTCCACTCAATTCCTCTACTCCTTGACTCCTCGACTCCTCATATCCTTGACTCCTTGACACCTCATCTCCTCTAATGTAACTGTATGTTTGTGATTAATTCACAGAAATATCTCTATGTAATTTTGATAAACTATATTATCAGTCCAGCTCCAGTTGGGTTGTTTTGTCTTGATTTGTTTTTGATAATTGATAATAACATTCAAATTAATAAATTTTTGCATATTTCTGAAGATGGACTTTTGCATCTGAACTCTTCATGTACACCAGCTGCATACCTATCTTGTAACAGGATGTAATAATGTCAAAAATTACTGCCAAAAACTCATTAATTAGTTAGATATTAGACAGATGCTATGGACCTGTGGACTCTGAATGTGAAGTCGGGTAGAGTAATATTTCACTCGCTTCGGTTGTTGCTGTTTCTCTGGTGTCTGGTCTGTGGTTTGTCGTCTAATTGCCTGTTGGATGTGAGAGTGTTGGGACGGGAAGCAGGGCTGGTCTGAGGCGGTCCGGAGTAACGAGTTTGAGAGCATCAATACCAGCTGGCTTGGTTGGGCATCAGCTTTAAATTGGAGTGTGTTTTGGGGCTGAAGTTGAAGCCACATCCAAGATTTTACTGGATAGTGTTACACTCACTCACTCACTCACTCACTCACACATACACACACACTCTCTCTCTCCTCCTCCCTCTATCTTTCTATCTCTGTTCCTAAAAATCTTTTTTTCCTACAAACTATATTTTGCTCTCTCATTTTCAATGTCTTCTTACCATCCTCCCCCTACTTTCAAAATCTTTTTCTCCCAGTGTGTTTATTCCATCACTGTTCTGTCTATTTCTCTCTCTCTCCCTCTCCCCCTGTCACTCCATCCTCCTTCACTTCCACCCAATTCTTGTTCATCCTTTCTTACTCCCCCCCTCTCTCCTCCCTTTCTTTCTCTTCTGCCCTATGCTCTCTTTTCCTCCTCTCTCTTTTCTCTGCATTTTTTCCCTTTTTTCCCTCGCTCCATAGAGAGGAGCTGGAGTCTTCTCTCAGTGAACGAGGGAGCAGAGGCAAGAGAGAGAGAGAGAGAGAGCGTGAGCTGAGGATGAGGAGGAGGAGAGAGAAGGAGGAGGAGGAGGAGAGAGAAAGAGAAGGTGGTTATCTGCTCAGACAGATGGGCAGCCTCTGCACTCGTTCCAAAAGGGAGTGGAGGAGACCTCTCTTTGCAAAGGAGGGGAGAGAGAGAGAGAGAGAGAGAGAGAGAGAGAGAGACCTCTCTTCGCAGAGGAGGGGCGAGATTAATGAGAGAGGGGAGAAAGAAAGAGAGATAGAGCAGGAATATAGAGTGTGTTTGTGTGTGTGCGTGGTGTGTGTGAGTGAGTGAGATAGACAGCTGTGTGTGTGCATGTGTGTGTGTGTATATGAGTGCAAGTGTGTGTGTGTGTGTGTGAGTGAGTGAATGAGTGTGAGAGAGAGCATGGATATGCAGAGTGGTATAAGCCAAAGTGTGTGCGTGTGTGTGTGTGTGTGATGAGAGGGGTTAGTTAGGTGCCTGGTTTTTGTGGGTGTTGGCGAACTGATGTTGCTGGAGGGCTCTATCTGTGCCTGTCTGTGCACCCTTGCATCACCCTGGTGGGTGTGTTTTTGGCCCTGCATTTGTGGTGCTTTTGCTTGTAAACCCTGGAATATAATATCATAAGCAAAACTGTATTTTACAGATTAGGTGTACCATGCATCCTCTGCAGTGTGTGTGTGTGTGTCTGTGTGTGTGTGTATGTGTGTGTGTGTATACATGTGTATGCATAAATGTTTGTGGGTTATTGTGCTACATGTATTCTTCTGACAGGTGAACTGGATTGTGTGTGTGTGTGTGTGTGCCCTGGTTTATGTTTGCACCTGTGTGCTTATGCATGTGTGTGTGTGTGTATGTGTTTGCGCATGCGCATGTGTGTTCACACGTGTGTGTGTTTCTTGTTTGCATGTGTATGTGTGCATACTTGTGTGTTTGTGTGTGTGTCTGTGTGTGTTGTATGTGTGTGTGTGTGTGTGTGTGTGTGTGTGTGTGTGTGTAGGTGAGTAGGTTTCTTTGAGTAGGAGGGCTTGTGGCAGTCCTGAAGCATTGCAGAGGACTTGAGGACTGGCTCACAACAACACAGAGACAGTAAGAGGGAGGAGAAGGAGGAAGTCAAGAAAAGGGGAGGTAAAAAGAGAGAGAGAGGAATAGAGAGAGAGAGAGAGCGAGAGAGAGAGGAAAAAGAGACAACTGCTGGAATGTTCTGGAGGCTTTTGCAAAAGGAATCAACACTTTCACTAAACAAACAGAAACTCTGGTGGTGTTGGGCCTGAGAAAAGAGAAAGAAAGGGATGGTGAGAGTGACAGAAAAAAGAAAGAAATGATTGAGTGAAGACACAGAGATGGAAGGAGTGAAGGAGATAACAACCTGGAGTTGTACCAATGTCAAATTCATCCAGTCTCCCTTGGCTGCTTCGCCAGTGCAATTTCCTGCCTGGGTCTGTTTCATAAGCAGCCATTTCTGCAGTAAAATAGAAAAATCAACTGTTCAAATAACTCAACGGTTGTATATTTAGTGGAAATATAAACCTTGATGACTTCAGGCCTTTGAGTATACTCTAAAATGTATCTCGTCGAAAAAAAAGGCAGCTCAGTGTTCACGCATTCTGCTAATACACACATCCTCGGAGCGCTGTTCGGGATCGAGTCGCTCAAACATCCCTATCGTAATGAACATGGAGGAAAGTAGTTCTGACACGTTCAAATAGAGTTTGTACACGGAACTTGGGGAGAGGCAGTTCACCCCCAGTCCTTTTTCACCGAATGCTGATGGGTGTCTCCCATAATCCTGCTCTCTGTCAAACACCCAGATGCCATTTTCTGCTTCTCCTGCTACACTGGCCTACTTTGCTACAGCATGGTGTTGTGATAAACCTACTTAAAGCAGCAGTGTTGGGTAGGTTTTTCAACCATTTGCTCAAGGTATATTTGTGTGACCCATGCTTATGACGTCTTTATTTTGTTAGCTAGCAGTTATGACATTCTTATTTTGTCAGTAGCTAGTTCTTGAAATACTTATCTTAATCTTTAATTGATTCATTTCTAGAGATTGATGCCCTCTAAGGTGTATTTTATAGATGGGAGATGGTATCAAGGGCCTGCAAATAGTGAGGACACAAAGACAATGAATAGGATAGGTCCGGAATGGGAAGAATGATGAATGAATCAGAATCAGAATCAGAATTGGATCATGATTCTGAAGAATGAATCTAGAATCCAAAAGTGGACCGTGATTCAGGATCCGAACGCATGGCCATGTATAGCCCTCAGCCTCAGACACTAACCTCATAGATGAGGAAATTTTACAAAAACAGTGTATTAACCTCGGGTAACAATTAGTAAATTATAGTAAATACATTTTACATTTACACTTATGCATTTAGCAGGCGCTTTTATCCAAAGCGACTTACAATTCATCAACTATCAATTGTTCAGGGCCAGTCTCCCCTAGAGCAACTTAGGGTTAAGTGCCTTGCTCAGGGGCACAACGGTGGCAGCCGGGATTCGAACTCACAACCTTTCAGGCTACTTACATGCTAGCCAGGTTCCTTAACCACTACGCTACAACCACCCCCTCCCCTAAACCCCACCCCCCTAAATATACAGTGACTAACTCACAATATAATTACTAGAGCTGTTATTGTTGGATTGGCCCAAAATTGTTTTCTTTCACTGGGTTCATAGTGCTCCTGCACCCACTTGCTGCCCAAACTCTCCACTGTGAGTGTTGGCCAGTAGGTAAAAGAACAGTGTGATTTGGTCAAATTTAGAGAGTTAGCATTAGCATTAGCTGTTTCCTTCATCCCAACTGTGCTATTTACAGTCATTGTGTTTTTGGGGAATGATGTCTTAGAAGGCAGTTACCTAGTTACCTCAGTAGTTTTAACCCAAGCTTTTGAGAAACCTTTCACAAGTTGGTTCAAGTCCTCCTTTGTTGTGTTGTTCTGTTGTTGTTTCTGTGGCCTTGCTGTCCCAAGTCACAGTGGCCAAGAAGCTAGAGAGAGGATGTATAAAACCTTGAAGGCGCTTCATAAAACAGCCCCTTATTTTGACAGGCGTTAACTACTGCGGTGTGACACATAGCGGCCATTACACATTCTTGTTCATGAGTGAGCAAACGGCAAGTAAAGAAGACGTCCCCGAGGCAAAGTCACTGACAGTAATGGCTGTCTAAGCCAATTATTAATCCACATCCCGTTGTTCGTTTGCCTGCCCGCCTGGACTGCATTCAGATCAGTCTGTGGCCTAATGAATGCATACATTAGGATCCCGAATGCACACATTACGCCTGCGTCCAGAACAGTGACCTTGTCTGCTTCTTTGCCGTTCCAGTGCAAGATAAATGGAGCCTCCCAGAGGCTATTATCATAATGCGCCATCGCGCTATGCAAATTGCCAGGCATCGGGCATCCCTCATCAACATGACAATACAAACACAATCGTCAGGTGGCCCCTCCTCGGTGTGGAAAACGCCTGAGTACATTATTGGCATTTGTGTGAGCGCGCATCTGTCTGGATTCTTTATGTGCGGGCCAATTTATGACAGGGGGACAGTGCGTTCTCCCGACAAACATTAAACGCGTTGCCGTTATTTAACTGTGTTTGCAGCAGGCAGGCATGTTTGGGGTGGGGGAGTTATGAGTCACACTTAAAACAGGGATCTATCTGGCTGTTGGACTGGGATGAAGAGCTGAATGTGTCTGGATGCCATGCCGTCACCATGTTGGCACGGTGACGGAGCCGCCTTAGCTGATTGGCAGTGGCGGTGGCTGTAATTTGCTCGAGATGAGAGCTGATTTCTCATAAGTGATTATAATGGCGGCTAATGACGAGTCATTAAGGAAGCTGCAGAATAATATGCTTGAGGATGTGCGTGGGTTTGTATGTGTTTGTATGTTTGTGTGCGTGCGCGTACCCGCGCGCGCATGTGTGTGTGTGTGTGTGTGTTTGTGTGTATTGCAAGACTTGTAAGAGCATAAGTGTGTTTGGTGCCTAAGTGGTTTGATGGAGTTGGTCCATGTCTCTGCTTGCCCTTAGTGAGTAATTATGACTTGATCCACAAACCCCCTCCCTCTCTTATTTTGCTGTCTCTCTCTCTCTATCTCTCTCTCTCACTCTCTCACTCTCTCTCTCTCCCCATCTCTCCTGTGTGTGTGGTGTGTGTGTGTGTGTGTGTGGTGTGTGTGTGTGTGTGTGTGTACACCAACTGTCATATGGGTTTGCTATGGCACTGTTGGTGCATTGATGTATTAATAATGGATATGTTGGTAATGATGTTTGTGATGGCTCTGTTCAGTATGCGCAGGCAACTAATTTTATAGATGTGTTTGGAGCAGTGTGAATAACTGGGATGTCTTTGTGTGTGTGTGTGTGTGTGTGTGTGTGTGTGTGTGAGTGTGTGTTTGTGTGTATGTGTGTGTGTGTGCCTGCTCAGACATTAATGCGGGTCCTTCTGCTTCAAATGCAAACCTGCAGGAACTGTCCTACATGCACATAAATCCAAGCAACAGAGGTAAGCAGAGAGAGAGAAAGAGAGAGGGACAAAGAAAGAGAGAGAGTGAGAGAAAGAGAGAGAGAAAACCTAGAGAGGGAGAGAAAATATGACAGAGAGAAGAAAAGCAGAGGATATGGGGGAGGTGAAATGAAATAAGGCCAATAAATAAAGTCAATATATTAAATCCTATTAACGCTGCTGGAATTCAATAAAAATGTGACTCGAGAAGAGAGGGAGAGGGTGAGGAAGGGTGAGGAGGAAGAAAGTAGGAATAGAGTTGAAGGATCAAAAGTAGAGAGGTTGAGGAAGTGAAAAAAAATGAAAGAGAGAGGGAGAGAGAGAGAGGGAGAGAGCGCAATGGCTCTACCGTCTCTGCCATTTATCATCTGCTCTGGCTGCAGACATGAGGAGATGCTGGTGACACTCGTTCACTCTCTCTCTCTCTCCCTTCCTCTGTCCATCCACCAGCGAAATCCCCCTGGCAACAAGGGGCGGCCATAATGTTAATTACTGACGTGCCGGTCGCCGCGCGGGTCAGTGCCATGGCTACAGTGCCTAAGCGTCACACTCCATCACTCAAGCGTGGTCGCTAACAGAGAGAGATGGAGAGAGAGGGATGGCGAGAGAGAGAGAGAAGATGAAGTTATATGAAAGAGAGAGATGAAGCCATGATAAGAGAGAGACAGACAGAGTGAGAGAGAAGCAGATGGAGTGGTGAGGAAGAGAGATGAAGTTGTGATAGAGAGAGAGAGAGAGAGAGTGAGAGAGAGTGATATGTTGCGGGTGATTGAAAGGCTGATATAAAGTGAGAACGATTGGGGTGGGGTGGGGGGGGGGGGGGGCGTAGAGTTTGGTGGCCCTGCCTGAGGGGAACAAATCAAGTGGACAGATGAAGCAGATGAAG
>PYXC01000177.1:582500-592500 GCA_015244755.2 Tenualosa ilisha | reverse complement strand
CGCAGTCAACTCTCTGCTCATATAGACTAAATAGACTGGATGCCCCCCAGATCTTTGATCTTTGTGTGTGTGTGTGTGTGTGTGTGTGTGTGTGTGTGTTTGGGGGGTGGGGGATGGGGGGGCCAAGACCTAATTTGTCCTTGTAGGAGTATGCTGTTCTTAGTCCTGGGAGGGTGATTGTCTTCAAATAGCTCTGGGGGTTAAATCATGCATAGTTTTTCGCAGTAGCTCATGATTTTTTTTTAAAGCCAATGGGGTTTGTAGCCTCAGGGTCTATTGGCCTTAAAGGTGATGTCTTTCCTGCTTGCGACAGATGGTTTGACATTTGAGTTCAGTAGCAAATCAAGTACAGCTGTCTTGTAAGTGCTTCTAAAGCAACGCTGTTTCTAAGATAAAGTAGCTGTATTTTTTGGTTACACACACACACACACACAAACACACATTGTTGTTATTGTTTATTATTGTTGTTCAGAGACACAGCGTTTTTACCATTTACAACGTCTCTATATGATTACACAATAGAGGCACAGAGCAGACAGCTGGAGGATTCGCTGAACTTGACAAAAATTTAAATTTCGCTGAATTTGATGACCCAGATTCTAATTGAAGAGTAGCACCTCTACTGAAAGAAAACAGATGTTTTATGGTGCTGACTGTACATCCAGTTTCCAAGAGGAAAAGAATGGAAAAGCTCTCCTGAAACAAGGAAATTGGCCATTGTTTTTTTTTTTTCTTTTTTTTTCCTGGTTTGATTAATGTTCCTTAAACGCACCCGAAGTGTAATGGCCTTTGTGAAAACATAGCGGCGCGATACAGTGTGTGTGTGTGTGTGTGTGTTTGTGTGTGTGCGTGTGTGTGTGTGATTTTTGTTTACAAGGATGCCCTTTCCAAGTCCTTGATCTTCTGGTAAAGGACCTAGTGCCACCGTGAATAGTTTCATCTCCCAGGAACACTGGTGTTTGTTGAGCTTCAGTTGTCTAGGTGGCTTTCAAGGTCTACGTGCTTTTAAAGTTCATGTACTACATTAGTGAATGTGTTTGTGTTTGTGTATGTGTGTGTCTGTGTGTGTGTAGTTTGTTTTCTGCCTTGCTTCCTTTCTAAGACCAGTCTTTGCAGTACCTGTGTCCGATTGTCTCAGGTCTGAATCCAAATCAATCAGTGGCCTCCAGTGAGCCGTGTGACAGACATTGAGTGACCCTTTTAGGAATCTTTCTCTCTCTCTCTCTCTCTCTCTCTCTCTTTCTCTCTCTCTCTCTTTGTCTCTCTCGCTTTTTCTCTCTTTCTGTTTAGAATTTCAATATCATTATAAGAGAAAAGTGGATTCAGTAGTCATTCATATCCCAGTCTTTTCTCCCAGTTTGAAAGCTCTGTGATTTTAAGTACTCATTGAAGACATGCCCTAATGTCCTAATCTCTCTCTCTTTTTCTCTCTCTCTCCTACTTTCTCACTCTCACTTTCTTTCTTTCTCTGTGGTGGATGTATCTGGGCCTTTGTTGAGGTTTAATTGGCATGAAATCGACAGGAGCCATGGAGTGTCAAGGATCACTCTGGTCCGTAAAAACCCATCCAGCCCACTGGTCTGTTACCTTGAGCAGGGTGCAGATGGTGGTGGTGGTGGTGGTGGTGGTGGCGGTGGATGTGATGGTTGTGTGTCAGGCAGGGTGATGGTCGTGGAGGAGAGAAGAAACGAAAATAGATGACGACGCATGTGAATAAGAGCGGGGGGTGGGGGGGTTGTGGAGCAATTGGTCTAATTGCCTTCATATGGTCTCCCTGTATAAAACACGACAAGGCATTTCAGCGTCTGTCACCTCCTGTGTGTGTGTGTGTGTGTGTGTGTGTGTGTGTATGTGTGTGTGTGAGTGAATGCAAGGAGCAAAGTGGAAAGTAATCTCTTTCTTATGGACTATACATTTTGCTAATTGGCTGAGGGATAAGGCAGGATAATTGGATCGCCATTGATCACTGGGGCCGCGCTTAGGGAAAGGAGATTGTCATCGACTCTGTCCTGGACGACACCACCCTCAGCTTCCTCTCCTTCTCTCTCATCTTCTCTCTCTCCCTCTCTCTTGCAGTCTCTCATCTCTCTATCTCCTGCACACTTTCCTATGCGTCCTATGCCCATTCTACTATCATTGTATCTGTTCTTTCCTCTAGATTCTGTGAAGGTCTTTAATGGATGCCTCTCCTCCTTTTTCAATCATCTCTCTCACTTTCAGATGCTGTTGGCTTCCTTCCTTTTCAGACAGACTATGTAGTAAACTTGGGCAGGTCAAGGCCAAGAAAGACATGCAGAAAGGAAGAAAGAAAGAAAGAATGAATGAATAAATGAAGGAATGTGTGAGAGAAATGAGTCAGGCGGAGGGTGGAACTGTGTCATGCGGGTGCTTCCATCCCTTTTCTAATTAACACCTTGATGCAGTTGCTCTCTCTCTCTCTCTCTTTCTCTATCTCTCTCTCGATCTCTTTTTGTTGACACTCTCTCTGCACACTACCTGCCGCAAATGCTCAGTTTTGATTGGATGGAATTTCTTCGCCCCTCTGCAGCATTCTATCCACGCTTGTGTGTGTGTTTGTACCGTTTGTGTGGGTCTGTGTGTGTGTGTGTTTCCCATCAGAAACTCCAGCGCATACATTAGCCTTGGTTTGTCACAGAGAACCACGTTTGGGCTGATCTGCTTTAACCACCATATATTTTTTTCTTCCTTGACAATTGTTGCTACTGTTACCAAACCAAGGCTCGTTTTGGTCCAGCAACATGGAGGGAGGTCAGACGAGGATGCAACGTCCTGTCCTGTCCTGTCCTGTCCTGTTCTCCTTTTTTTGTATCCTTGTGTCTCCTCCTTGTGTTACTTCCTGTCTGCTCCTTTGTCACTTCCTGTCCTTGTGTACTTCCTGGTCCTGTGCTCCTTTGTTTATCCCTGCCATGTGTTTCCTAGCTCCGCCCCTCACCTGTACCCAGTCTTGTTCCCTCATTATTAGTCTTGTCAGTCCCTGCCGTGTTCCGCCCGTTCCTTGTTCCCTAGTTTATCCCTGTGTTTTTAAACCCTCTCGTTTCCTCAGTCCTCAGTCAATAGTTGCTCATCTTCACGTGACATGATGTAGTGTTCGTTTCTTGTTTGTTCCTGGTTTTTGAGTTCTGTGGAAGATTCCTGAAAGTAAAACCTTTTGCTCCTGAGTCTGTCATGCGTTTGGGTGCGGTCATCTTAAAAAAAAAACACACATTTCAAAGGATAATGTTTCAACAATAAAAATTTGTTAAAGTAAGTAATGCTGAAATAATAGAAGTAGTCAATATGTATGTAATGTAAAAATTATATAGTTATAATATATATATGTATTATAAAGTATAATATAATATAGTTATAGTGTCATTCAGCCAGAACCCGTGCAAGGCAGCCCCTTTTATGCACAGGTAAATTGATTTATCGTGCTGGTAAATTGATCAGATGACCAAGATCACCTGTATCACCACTCCACCCAGCAACACTCAGACACAGAGGACAAAGAGGGAAACAGCCCAACAGGAGGCAGTGACAGGCAGGCCCGTGACAGTACCTCGAAGACTAAGGTTAACCTGCAGAATGTTTGGCAACACAAAAACACCAGGCAAGCTGCTTCGCACTAAGGGGAACACGCTGTTGTGCAAAAAAGTGAGGGCTGCTTGATATGAAAGACCCCCCCGGCCCCCCCCCCCATATGAGCTGCTGTAGAGCCTCTGTGATCCAACGGTGTAATCGTAACCGAAAAATGCATGACCCAGATTTCATAATTGGTTATCATTTTGTTAGCACAAACTGTCTGTGAACGGCTGCCATCTGTAATGGTAGTTATTTTGTTTCTTATGACCAACAACAGCAAGCTCGTTAATGGCATTAGCAATTAGGCGACACAATAGCGCGCACAGCTGCAGCATTAAAAGGCTGGGACGTTTAATAACGTTCAGGAACGGCACTCAGAGTCGCAGCCCTGTCTCTGCCACCCCCTGTTTCTAATCATCGGTCATGACAGGCAGATTTGGAGAGTTAATGAGGTTAATGTTGACCAAGGATAATAACATTCATGAGCAGATCAAAAGCAGATCGCACTGGCGTCTCCTTTCTTTTGCTCTTTCTGTCTTTCTTTCTTTCGTTCGTTTTTTCTTTCTCTCCCACTCGATGTTTCCCACTCTTTCTTTGTCTGTCTGTCTCTCTCTCTCTCTCTAATTCAAAAGAGCTCCATTGTCAGGACAAAGGCTTTTTTTAGCTGCTGAAGCCAGTGTGAATCACGGCTATCTTTAATTACAGATGTTTTCTCATTATCTCTCTTGCTCTTTTTGCTCCCATCTCTCTCTCTCTCTCTCTCTTCTCCATTCATGCAAGCTCTCCCTCTGCCCCCTGCTGTCTCTCTTATTCTTTCTTTCTCTCTCTTCCATCCTCTGCCCCCTCTCTATGTCTCTCTCTCTCTCTCTTTTTTCTCTCCCCCTCTCTCACTCAAACCCAAGCATAAAGTTGCTGCATAAGTACACACACACATAGACACTCATTCACATACACACATACACCACCAACACACACACACACACACACACATATATACATACACACACAAACACACACACACACACACCACACACACAGATAGACACTCATTCACATACACACATACACCACCAACACACACACACACACACACATATACATACACACACAAACACACACACACACCACACACACACATAGACACTCATTCACATACACACATACACCACCAACACACACACACACACATATACATACACACACAAACACACACACACAACAAAAAAACACACATAGACACTCATTCACATACACACATACACCACCAACACACACACACACACATATACATACACACACAAACACACACACACAACAAAAAAACAGACATATACAATCATTCACATACACACATACACCACCAACACACAAACACATATACATATACATACACACACAAACACACACACACACCACACACACACAAAGAGAGAGCAACCTCACCTGTATCTTGTCTCTGTGCAGGTCTTCCGGAGTGGTGAGGGGATGGGCATCCGTCTGGACAGTGCCTCAGCCTTCCAGGGAGCCGTGGTGTCGCCCCACTATGACTCATTGCTGGTCAAGGTCATCTCCAGTGGCAAGGACCTGCCCACCGCCGCTGCCAAGATGCACCGCGCCCTTACTGAGTTCCGCATCAGAGGGGTCAAGGTAGGCCACTGCCCAAAAAAAAAAAACTAACTGGCCAGGGTTTGGCCAGCATCCGCATTGTCATTGTATGTTTGCTAACGTTTGCAGTTTTAGGAGTGTGCCTGTGTGTGTGTGTGTGTGTGTGTGTGTGTGTGTGTGTGTGTGTGTTTCTAAAAGGGACATTTGTGCAAGTCTGCCGAGATGACTGGAGTTTTAGATAGAACATCTGTTCAGAATGTGCATGTGTCGGGGGAGGAGGGTGCAGTAGGGGGTTCTGTGTGTAGGTATGTGTTTGTTCGTGTGTGTGTGTGTGTGCATGTGCTTGTGTGTGTGTGTGTGTGTTTGTGTGTGTTTGTGTGTGTGCATGTTGTGTGTGTGTGTGCATGTTGTGTGTTTGGAGGTATGTGTCTGTGTTGTAGTCAAGGGTGGTGTGTTTGGGTGTAGGTGTGTGTGGTCTTTCTGATAAAGCAGCCTTCCCAGCACCAAATTAGTTTTAAATGAGTTGGCTGCTCCTTGTTGTTCGTTTTTTAATCTGTGCAAATAAAGGTGCGGCACTGTGCCACTTATTTATTATATTTTCTCTCGCTCACTCGCTCACTCGCTCACTCACTCGTCAATGTTTAATTTGCATTGTTGTTGTAGCGTTTGTAACAGGGATGAAAGGGACAAGGCTTGAGTCTTTGACTCTGTAGTGCCTTTGAAAAACTCTCAGAGAACAAATATGGTCACAACACACAGACACACACACACATACACACACACAAGCACAAACACACGTAAGAGAGACAGGCAATGACACAGAAGGCGCACGATGCTAATGCTAGCGCCTCCCTGAGATGCTGTTCGCAGATGCCATCATTCCGACCCAGATGGTGGGCCTTCAGATTAAAGCTGAGATATCGGGGATCAAAGAGAGGACCCTCATCTGTCTCCAGTGTGCGTTAGAGTGCTTGCGCTACAGTCTGTTCATGAATGAATGTTGAATGTTGTTTGGTTTTTCATGGCCATGGGAGTGGTTTAGAGATGGACTGCATGGGTTCGGAGGTTTAGAGGAAGGTTAATGAGAAGGCCATCTGAGATGTCTTCATATTATGGAATCATCAATAATTATAGGACTGCTCAGTGTGAACGTTTTAAGAGTGGAATGTCTAGCATTGTAAATGAATCACATTTATGAGCATAAATAACCATGGACGTTGAAGGCCTATAAGAATACATTAGAATACAAAAAGTACCCATTCACATACTGTAAGGTAGGCAGACAGGGTCAAGGTCACACCTTCCACATACTCATCAAACTTTTAGAGGGCATTGTTTCGTTTGTCAGTGGCCTTCGCAAGGCTTGAGTCTCTCGTGTTCACCAGGACCAGCTGTTCCAGCTGAAATGTGCTTATGTAAGCCTAGCAGACAAGCAGAGGAGGGAATTATGCCATGTACAGAAGAGCACTGGTCTGCTGTACACAGATGGGATAAGAAAACTGGCTGAATCAAGTAGCTAAAAGCTCTGCATTATTAACATGTTCAATTCAGGGGCGAGAGAGAATTTTCTTCTACTAGTCAGTAGAAAGAGCTGATTGATAAATCCATACGAATTTTAGAATTTTTAATGAAAAAAAAAAAACAAAATTTACTGTTTACCAGTCAAAATTGGGAAATTGTAACAAGGCAAACAGGATCCTGATAGATAACTACTACTACATGCTCCAACTACTTACCTGAATGGGAAAAAAAGCTTTGCACAATATGTGTTTTTATGTTGATTGTTATATGAATTTATATTAATTGACACAAGAAATATTTCAACTCTGAATATTGAGTAGGCCCATTTAAAGTCACTGGAACATTCTGTAGAATTCCAAAGAGCTACCTAGTAAGTAATTACCCAGATGTGTAATACATCGTTATTAACACTGGACTCATTACGAACACTGTGAAATCTTTGATGAATGTTTTTAGAATGATTTGTTAGTATTACTGGGTGTCACAGAGATGGATTTCAGTGCTTTTCATCATGAGTTGAGCCCGCTGCTGCTTCACAGGACTCTTCTGAGGCCCAGTAATTTGACACATTGTCACCAGTAAGGGTGCAGTAAGGGTGTAGTCCGTCACGAGTTGATTAGGTTTCCTCTGTCTTTGTGTGGAGGCCCCAGGATGGGCCCCAGTGGCCATGAATTATGCAAGTGCTGGTGCTTTTCCTCCCAAAACAAGTCCATGTGAATGATTTTCCTTCTGAGGCTCTGAGTGATGCAAGAACAGAGAACCAACGGTAAGCAAAGGTGAGATTGAGAAACTTTTGTTTCGCACTCGCGAGCGTTCAGTAAATGTTTTTTTTTTTCTTTTTATTATTATATTTTTTGATCCAACAAAGGATGGGGTGCTAGACATCTGAGCATCCCTAATACAGATGTACAATAAGCCTGGTCTTCACTACTGAGCTCAATATCACCTTGACTCTTCAAGTTAAACTAAATCCTTTAAGCATGCAAAAGCAAACATCGCAAATGGCTAATGTTAGCGTCCACCCCAAGGGATGGCTTGAGGTGAATAACATGGTAAACACTCCCTCGCAAAAAAGAGCTCCAACCCCCTACCGCTCGACCCAGATGCTACATGGTGTTACTTCCCCACCTGCAGAGCTGATGTATGGAGCTGGACAAAAGAACACCTGCCGGAATGGATGGACAAAAACACACCTGGGGGTTATTGTTACGCCGCAAGCTTTCTTAGTGCGCACAACCACTGCAATTTGTTGGCCCCGCCATCATTCACTCGCAGTAACTTAGTGCATGAGAATACTTTAACCGCTCATTACATTGTGTTTAAACGGTAGGTTTGTGGGTTTTTTTCACACTTAAAGCCTTTTTTTTGAGCGCTAATGATGAAATACAATGGTTAAGATTGAAATTTTGATGAATACCTCTGTTCGGAGAATTTTTGATGTTGCGGCAGTACCCCCATCCCCCCACTTACAGAATGGCTGTATAGGTGCACTATTGCAGTCTTTCCTAAATTGCATTAAGCTTTTGTTTGTAAAGACGTGAAACCAAGTGGTCAGTAATGTTCTCTAATACGCTCACACAGTGTTATAACTAATTTATTACACAGTTACTACATTGCTGCAACAACTGGCACCACAAACAGGGACCGTTCCAGTGCCTTTGCATTACCAAGGCAAATGAAGTGCGGACCTTTGCTATGTTAATCAGCTGGCACATGGGGGTGGGATGGGGGGACGGAGAGGTGGGAAGTTGCGGTGGACGAGTGCGTTGGAGTCTCTGGCTGAGGCATACAAAGGAATGCAGACCAATTAGCCACTTTATGGCTTTAGGATCTGCTATTGCTCCTGCTGCTGCCCCTGGTGCTGCTGCTATGTCTCCATGCCTGGCATCTCTGCTATGCTCTACCGAGGGCTCCTTCTCCCTCCTCTCTCTCTCTCTCTCCTTCTCTCTCTCTCTCCCCCCCCTCTCTCTATAGTACATCTCTCTCTCTCTCTACATCTCTGTCTCTCTCTCTATCTGCCCCCTCTCTCTTTCTACATCTCTCTCTCCCTCTCTCTTTCTACATCTCTGTTTCTCTCTCTCTATCTCTCTCTTTCTCTCTCTCTCCCTTCATTTTAGAGCCCAGGCATCAGAGCCTGAACAGAGGCCCACTGTGGCTGGATATGCCATAGCTCCAAGGGAGACTGGTGAGGGAAAGAAAGGAGAGAGGGGTGGAGGGAAGATGGAGGGAGGATAAATGTGAATAGAGCCGTCACTGAGAAGAAAAGAAGCGAGAGAATAAAGACAGGGTGGTGGGAGAGGAGGAGGAGGAGGAGCAGAGGAGGAGTGGGTGGAAGGATGGGGGCAAAGCGGGCAAAAAGTGCAGCAGTCGCGAAGATGGAGTGAGAGACGGTAACCACCAGTGATGTGTGAGGCGGCAGTGCCCATAGCAACTGTCACCGAGGAGCACGTCTTGTGCTGGTGTTTGTCAGAATGTATAAGTGTGTGCGTGTGTGTGTGTGTGTGTGTGTGTGTGTGTGTGTGGGTCATCGTACAAGTGCGGGCACTATGCTAATGGTGCTGTGCGTTCAGCCCCACATTCATGGATGCAAGATGGTCCCAGCTGCCCTTGTCTGTTTGCTATACATCAGGGGAAGAGAAGATTGTCAAGCTAAGACATCAAGCCTCCTCCCTGAACATTAATATCTACCATGAATGATGGAGAGGGGAGATGTGTATGGTAGCAAAGTCATTCAATCTGTTGGTGTCTTCTGATGTCTCTGAATTAAGCATGTGCTGCAGTGGTGGCTCCAACAATCGCCATGCTGTTAAAGCGATACCAGGCAAGACTGCAATTTTTTACCTCCAAAACTCCCCCTGCAGGCACTGATCTAAAAAGAAAATAGCAACAACATTATACATTCTCACCAATCCATGTGGATTTGTTTGCAAACCAAAGAATAGGAAGTAGCATTGATCATTTTTGTAGCGTGATGCTGACTCACAAGGTTCTAAACACAATTTCAGTTTCATTCTTCGTCAGTTCTGTTTAACTCCGCCTCGTCGTTTAAGGTCCTGAAGGTGTAATAAACACAGAATGTACACTAGAGATGGACGAGACAGCCTTCAATCACCCGTAATGAGCCACTGAATCATCAAAGCGACTACGAAGCTGGTAAATTAGCCTAAAAACGTTGCCTGCTGAGGGTACATAGAAAGGGAAGGTGCTGGAAAAGTTGTTTCACATTGCAGTGGTGCCACGTGGGCTGCAAAAAAAAAAAATATATATATATGATATGGAGAAACAGACTCTT
>PYXC01000177.1:535000-577500 GCA_015244755.2 Tenualosa ilisha | reverse complement strand
CCCCTTATCTCTGTATCCCTCTCTCCCACCCTTTCTTCTGCCACTGGCCAGCTGCCTCCCACCACTATCTTTTTTGGTTCAGTCAGTGAGAGAGAGAGAGAGAGAGAGAGAGAGAGAGGGGTTTTAAAATGGAGTGACCTTGGTGGGCGCGTGGTGAATGTGGTTAAGACCCCACAGTGAACGGTGCTTCACCACACTTCTCCTTCAAGTCGTCTGAGAGCGCCTCGCCGACTCCTTTGGACTCCCGTGACCATGTATACTTGCTGTTAGCGTATGACCAACCGTGTTTCCTCCTTGCATTATTCTCTGCTTGCTTTTTTTGTCTGCTCTTTCAGGCCACAGAGATAACTCAGCAGGGATGACCTGGACCTCAGGATCCCCTGAGACATATCCTCTTGGTGAAATAAATCCCAGCATGCATTGGTACATTTGTAGTCTTTCAGGGAGAGCAGTGTGTCTGTGTACTTGTGTGTGTGTGTGTGTGTGTGTGTGTGTGTGTAGTTTCTGTCCAGGTGTTTTTAGCTACTGATTTGAATATCTATGTTTGTTTAGTGTTTCTGAGGCTGGGGATTATGAGTCTAGTAATTGGACTGACTTGCATACAAGGGGCATTGTTTCCATAGCTACAGGCAAAACAAATGCAATTATGTAAACAGAATTTGACTGAGAATTAGCCTCTTTCTCATGTTACCTATTCATGGATGGAAGTGTATGTCATTAAGTTGATTTACAGGCTATATGCTAAATTAGCATAACTGCTCTAATCATAACAAATGACTGCAAATATTTACAATCAAAGGCTGTAATGCTAGTCAATTAAACCCTTGCAAAGTGAGCAAGCCAGCAAACTAGATGTGTTTTGGGGCGAAGAATATAAAATATAGGCAATCCACAATAAGAAATTGGAATAGACCCTATCTTAAACCTTAAAATCTTCTTAAAACTTCCTTAAAAATACTCTTGTGTTCCTAAATGTAAAAGGGGTTTAATTCATTGTTCTCACAAAAGTAGACATACAAATTGGGTTTATGAAAAACATCTTCCAAGGATACCTTGGGGGAGACATTTTTTGGCAGCCTCAGTGCCCACTGCAAGCGGTTTCACTTTTTATTTAAAGCCGCAGGAGGAGGAGCAGTCACTGTACAGTGGATGACTTGAGGACCTTCACACTGTTGCGGTAGATTAAGAGATCAGCAATTATATTGGCGAGGGTGCCTGGGAAAAGGTGGATCAATCACAATTGGACATCGACTGCAGAAACCCATGCAAAAGGGACTATAGGATTAGCCAGAAAGCAAGTCCTGCTGTCTATAATGTGCAAGACTATTCTCACCAAAGACTTTGCAGGGGGGAAAAAACTAACCTACTTTAGTAAGCAAGTCAGGCTTTCAATGAACACTGAATTGCAAACGGGTGCCTTTGGCTGATCCAAAGGTTAGGGAAAGGTCACGGTGACCTGATTTGGAAGACTTTGCAGGTGGTGTGATAATCCTCGCTGTATCTTCTGGAATGTAGCGCAACGGTCCCGAACGCATCGCTCATTCACAAAGAGAGGGCGCAGCAGGGGCTTTCTACTTGCAGAGAAATAGATTTTTTATAAAGTAATAATTTTTTTTTTCTTCCCCTTGTTGAAGCATGTCATAGGATTCCTTAAGTGGGAAGTACATGCTGTTCTCAGACTCACAGTTCTCCATCGTTCCTACTCTGGTTCCGTTATTTTGTGCTAAAGAGAATGTTTTTTTTGTACATTCCCCTTAACTAAACGAGACAGGGACGGCTAGAAAAGCAATCATCTCCTCTCTGCGCCAAGCGCTTGACTTCTCTGAATGGTGACATCGTGGAATGAGAGCGGGGTGAGGAGGTTGAGCAGGAAATACTGAATACAGTGGAGAAGTGTGTTCTGCCAAACGTGTTGTGTTGCATTGGTGCGAGACTAAGCCTAATTGATATCAGTTCATTTGCAGAGCCATTTGGAGAGATAAGTCATAGTAGATGTAAAAAAATAAAGGTCTTGTGGGAGAAATCTGTGAAGACTAGAATCTCACTTTTTTGACTAAGCTATCTGTTGAGGCTATCCTTGTACATTTGGTTCAGATAATGTTTTTTTTTGTTTGTTTTTTTCACGCTATGCTGGGTGTCGCTTTCCAGGCAAATGTTTCTTCACAAGATGTGATGGAAGCTGTGTGGTGTGAGGGTGGCGAGGGCAGGTGTCTCAGGCACCCTGGCAGCTCATCACTAGAAAATCACTAGGGGACTCACAATCCACCCCTTAAACCCTAACTTACACACACCACCCTCCACAAGTGCTCTCCAGCACCTATATGCACTTGGCTCTTCTATCCAGAAGCACAGACACACACACACACACACACATTTTCACTCTTTCTCTCACTCTCTTTCACTCCCTCTCTCTCTCACTCTCTCTCTCTCCCTCTCTCTCTCACTCTCTCTCTCTCTTTCTCTCTCTCTCTCACTCTCTCTCTCTCTTTCTCTCTCTCTCTCTTTCTCTCTCTCTCTCACTCTCTCTCTCTCTAGCTTCTTTCATACAAAAGCTGAAACCCATATATCTATGGTGAATCAAACACTAGGCTGCATGTCTGAACGAAAAACTCAGCAATTTTTTTTTACTCGGACATGACACTATCTACCCCCTAGTATCACGTCCGAGTTGGTCTACTACATGTTTGCAGTGTGAAACGACACAGTTAATGTCTATGTAGCCTAATGTCTGCAGCGGCCCACCACAGCTAGTACCGCTAATATCATGCTAACCCCAGTATCCAGCTACAGTGAAGCCTGTGTCCAGAGCGGATTTCTGTCTCTTTCTCTCTGACTCTCTCTCTCTCACACACACACACACACGCACACACACATGTTTGGTGTTTAAGGGAAAAGCAGTGTTCGCACACACACTCACCTTTGTGGCAGGGCAAAAAAAAACATCCTACTGCACGTCCATTTGCTTTCGAAACACAGTGTAATTGTGCACACATTAATCATACCATGAACAAGCACTGTGGGCTGAATTACTGTCCAGACAATCCTTAAATAAGTCCAATCATTCACTGACAAAGAGCTTAGTCCTGCACATGTCTAACAGTAGAAGCTGTGTGTAAACAGCATTTCTAATGAAAGCCATTTCCATGTCTTTGGTGAATGGTAATTTAACCATTTTAAAGCAGGCTGAGATTTGGTACACTAATGATTGCCAGAACTATCCTATACGTTGAGAAGTAGAGAAAAGAAAAGCAATTAAAAAGTATCAGAGTTTTTTTGTTGCCCTCTTTTTGTCTTTTTTTTTCTCTCTCTCTCTCTCTGTTGCTCTTTTATTCTTTTTCTCTCTCACACACACAGCGAACAGCAGCAAACTTTTAAAAGTTTGCCATGTTTGCTTGAGTCTCATTGTGAGAACAATTTTCTCACAAAAAAGAAGAAGCTCATCTTCTCTGGAAAATAACTTCTACCTGTCTTCTTACTCCATCTCTCTCTCTTTCTCTCTATCTATTTCCATCTTTCTCTCTCTTTCCATCACTTTCTTGTCTGTCTGATATTCCCTCTACTCCCCCTCCATCTCTTCGCTCGTCTTTGCTGACACCCGAGATCCATCCCTTGTCTCTTTCTCTCTTTTCTCACACATGTCTTGTGTAAATCCCCCACCCTCCACACACACACACACACACACACACACACACACACACACACACACAAACCCACCCATCAGTCACATGCAAGGCTTAACTCTTCACTTGATTCGACAGACTGGCAAGGGCATGAGGAGGTCCTGGACTCCCTCTGCTCTTCTCTCCTCTCTCCCTCTCTCTCTCCCCTCTGCTCTCCTCTCCTCTCTCTCTATACCTCACTCTCCCTCCTGCTCTCCTCTCCCTCTCTCTCTCTCTCTGCCCGCCCTCTCTCCCTCACTCCCTCTCTCTCTCTCTCTCTCCTTCTGCCCCCCCTCTCTCCCTCACTCCCTCTGCCCCCCCTCTCTCCCTCACTCCCTCTCTCTCTCTCTCTCCTTCTGCCCCCCCTCTCTCCTCACTCCCTCTCTCTCTCTCTTTCTCCCCCTCTGCTCCCCTCCCTCTCTTTCTCTATCTCTTCATCTCTCCCCATACTTAGCTCGCCGCACTCTAAATGCTAAGTGATGCTCACCCCTCAGTTGGTAAAGAGTCCTCCAGGGCCTTCCACAAACACATCGAGCAGCAGCGTTATAGCCTCTGTAGCAGTGGGCGTTCGGCCGTGCTTCACAAACACACTTCTTTTATGACATCAAAAGTTCTCAGTTGAGTTCTCCACAGGTTCTGTCTTGAAATGGGGAAAAGGTTCTATTTCTGCTTCCTCTCCAGGCTCTGCACAGAGGAGTTTTTGTGCGGGGGGTTGAAAAGAGTTCTTCAAGCCCTCGATTTTAAATGCTGAGCAGCATCCCACATTACAGCCGGAGAAAGACTCTCCTGTTCAGTGCTGCCTCTAGCAGACGCCCTGTCAGCCCCAGCAGTAGCACCAATAACCGCAGCAGCAGCAGTGGTGGGCATATATTCAAAGACTCAAAAATATTAGGTCTATCACGGGTTTTCTTTCACTGAAAAATTAAACTAGTTTTGAACCTTGCCCATACTCAAATAGCCTAACTCTTTTTTTCTACTAAGACAGCTCTCTCTACAGTTCTCTGAGTTCTCTATAACTTTACAAACTTGAATGATCAGTTATCATTGACTTCAGAAATGAACAGTAAAAAGAAATTCAAGTTTTGAGTGGAAAAAGCCCTGTAGCTGTTTGAGTTTATTTTCACTCCAACAGTTGAGGTTCATGTTGAAGTATGAGGTTAATTTCTCCTTTTAATGCCTCGTTGCTGATTAACTTGCATTGTTATCCTTCACACAAGCCATCACTATCAGGAGATGTATGTGTGTGTGTGTGTGTGTGTGTGTGTGTGTGTGTGTGTGTCTGTGTGTGAGGGGGTTTGCTTCCATCTTCTAGTTCCATTACCTCTGATAATATGATTGTTTATCTCTCTTTCCTTCATTGTGATGTCTTATTAACACTCACTGTGTCTTCGAGCCACTCATCGTTTGTCTCAAACCAGCATGCCGACCTCCCAGCATTCCCTCTGTCAGGCCACTTTGATCACTCGTCCCGTGACGCACACATCCCCTCAGGGCCACCATAGGCGTCATCTTTCGTCACCCCAACCCCTCACCCCCACCCCCATCCAGATTTCACTAGTTTTCCCTCCAGCTCTCTGTCTCTCTCTCTCTCTCTCTCTCTCTATCTCTGTTTTGTTCATCTTGACAAGGCGGCTAAGTGCCCCCCTTGCACAAACGTATGGTACTATTACCCACTGCAAATTACAGAGGTCCAAAAACTGCTGAAAGCTAGCATAAACAAGCCATTAGCGCCCGAGAGGAGGAGGAGGAGGTGCGGGGGGTGGGGGAGGTTGGAGGAGGGGAGCTCGGAAGAGAAGGAGAGCTTTTCAGGCCGAACCGTTAAGCAGAGATTTTGATTAAATCGGCCCGCGGCTGCTTTAACTAGTCAGGCCCAGGGCATATAAAGAAACGTGTCTGTCTGGGAGCTTTAAAAACTGGTGGCTGATCAATAAAATTAGGGCGTCCATTTTTTTTTGCCAGCCAACGCAGCATAAGCTTGTATAAATAAACTGCCTAGTGGTCTGTTAATATTTAATGTTGTGTCCAAACTACAGACTGGCTGTGTTTGGGAACAGGGCTATTGGGGGCATACAGTGCAGGGCAAGGCCTGCTACCCACTCTCCCATTGGTCCCCTCTAATTCTCTTTTATGCTTTTAAACAATTGTCTCCTCATCCGGCTTTATTGACTTGACAAGCCGTGGGTCCGGGCGGACCTGGGTTATAATGCATGAGCTGGCTCCCCCGGCCTTCTTTTTCTTCCTAGCTGTTGCTGCCACCACCGCCTTGGTTTAGGGGGAAAGTTTGCGTTTGTATTAAGCTCTCGGGCTCGCTCAATCGTCTGGGAGGTCCCCAGCGCTAGCGTTAGCATCCAGGCCCGGCAAGGAACATAAAAAGTGCATCCCGGAAGCCGCGCTCACCGCGATGTATTTATAGCCTGAGTGCAGCGCAACGGAGCAGAACAGCTTTTTCAGCTAGCGCAGTGAAGGAGCGGTGGGGGTGGGAGAGGGTCTCTGAGTTTGTTAGAGAATTTTAACAAGCCACTGATACCCAGGCATGTCTGCGTTGCCTTTGTGTTTCTGCTTTTACAGCACTGCAGTGGCTTCTAATGATCTCAACTGTGCCTTGATGTAGACTAGAGTGCATTGTGCTCGGTCCTGTGATCGTGCACATTCTCATATCTGTCTTGAGCAGCCTTTTATGTCATAGGCACTTACAGTATACCCAAGTGAGTGACTCATAGCAATTGAAAGATACACGTCTACATTTAGCCTGCGCTTACAGTATGGATCAGGTCTGATTACATGTATCTGGGATTATATGCTGACATTGCATTTTATTGGCATAAAATGGACATAATTTGTATTTGTCAGCAACATATTAATTAGTTCTCACAAGTTTTAAATTAAAAGTCATTTTCCTACCAGATGGTAAGTGATCCAGAGGCAGTGTGTGTGTGTGTGTGTGTGTGTGTGCGTGTGTGTGTGTGTGTGTGTGTGTGTGTGTGTGAATCAAACTTGTGCTGGTATGACCCAATCAGCTTTGCTACAGCAGTAGCATAATGTGTGTCTGTAGGCTCGCCTAAGCTATGCTCGAACTCATCAGTGGGGAAAGGACGTGTGGGGGAGGGAGAGAGAGTGAGAGAGAGAGGGAAAGAGAGAGAGAAGGAGAGAGAGAGAGAGGGAGAGAGAGAGACAGAGAGAGAGAGAGAGGCAGAGAGAGAGACACAGACAGAGACAGAGAGAGAGAGAGAGAGAGAGAGAGAGAGGGAGAGAGAGAGGGAGAGAGAGAGACAGAGAGAGAGAGAGAGGCAGAGAGAGAGACACAGACAGAGACAGAGAGAGAGAGAGAGAGAGAGAGAGAGAGGGAGAGAGAGAGGGAGAGAGAGAGGGAGAGAGAGAGACAGAGAGAGAGACACAGAGAGAGACAGAGAGAGAGACAGAGAGAGAGACAGAGAGAGAGACAGAGAGAGAGAGAGGGAAAGAGAGAGAGAAGGAGAGAGAGAAGGAGAGAGAGAGGCAGAGAGAGAGAGACAGAGAGAGAGAGAGTTTGCATAGGGGAGGTTGCGTAGGGGCCTAGCATTAGCATGCGCCGCGTGGCGTCACGGCAGAGTCCGCTAAACCGCGGGGTCTCCTGCAGCGGTGGAAGCGACTGGGCAGGGAGGCCACCCAGCAGGGGGCGGTGTCGATGGGCTCCGGACCCCTGAGGTCTAGCAGCAGCAGGTCCGACAGGACCCCTCGCCGAGCTCAAGGGGGAAAAGAGGGGGAGGAAGCGAGGGAGGAGAAAAAAATCAGGTGGAAAAATAATCCATGTAGTCTTGCTGAAAAAGAGTGGTGAGGGGGCAAAGAGACCTGAAGGGATGAAAAAAAAACATGGAAGAACAAGATGAGTGATTTGTTGAAGGGCTGTGGGGGATTATGCTGACGTGTTTGCCTTATGAATGTGTCTCAGTTTGTATGTGTGTGTGTGTTGGGTCAGCGTGCCTGAAATACAGATGGGTTCGCAGGAGAGATATAAAGAAAGAGAGAGATATAGAGAAAGACGTTATGGAAAGAGGAGAAACTAGGTTGCTGCTTTTGTGCATCGGCCCCGTGTCTCAGTGCAGAGGTGAACGATGAAATAACATTGTGAGAGAGAGGGAGAGAGAGAGGGAGAGCCAGACAGACAGACAGAGAGATGGCGTGTCACAAAAAGTCAGAAAGAAGAAAGAAGTCTTCCTCTTGTTCCATCTGTGACTCTTTTTGTTTGTGGAGAGTTGGGTAGTGGGGCTGTCTGTATGTGTCAGGACAGCCAAGAGATGAGGTGTCAAAAGTTGCGTTTGGCAACTTCATCCCTTCTTTTGCAGACTGGAGAAGAAAGACAGGGCAAACAGAGTGCATGGGACAGATAAAGTTTGTGTGTGTGTGTGTGAGAGAGAGATAGAGAGAGAGAGAAAGAGAGGAGAGTGTGTGGCTGTGTGTGTGTGTGTGTGTGAGAGAGAGAGAGAGAGAGAGAGAGAGAGAGGAGTGTGAAGGAGTGTGGAAGCCTGTCCTTCATCATTACTGTCACACTGATCAGTCTTCATCTGCGTCTACCACACAACATTTGCTCTAATACTTACAGGCATCTGTCACAAAAACGTAACCATGACCATGATCCACGATAAAACACTACATTTCTTACCTCAGTCTCATTGCTTGCTGTCTGATTTAAAGCACACACAGATAGATAGTTTGCCTCCACAAGAAAAGTGCATACAGAGTTTGTACAGTTGGTATTTATATATTTTATCCCTGACAGGTGTAATCACTCACCAGCTGTGCACACAGTTCACCCAAATGTTCATCTATGAAGTGGAAAACTCCATCTTCAAAGAATAAAAGCATTACTACATATCTGTTCCAACTATCCTTTACAACCAATGTGCAGCTAAGACGTTCATTAAACGAGGAGCTGAGGAGTTAATTAATTGAATGGCTCCGACAAAAACACACCTGAATCATAACCGACACGGTGGCGGTGGCAGAGTTCGATGCAGGTGTTAAGGGTTGTATTGTAAGCAGTGAAATGTAAATGAATAGAGTGTCGAAAGCGAGGTGTTCTGCACGTTGTCAGAGTCGATGTGTAGAGGCCCTGATACATGGCAGGACCTTTTCTTTTGAAGCTGTAGTTTTCCACTCCAGTCTATGGGGTAGCTCTGATTCATTAATGTAGTTCCGTGTTATACACATAGGCCACAAACTAGCCTGGGAAAACCCATCCTGATCTGCAAATGTTTTGATTTCGCTCTGCAGCTCAGTATGGCCAACAGACCTGTTTGCACTTTGTTTCGTTTGCCTGAGATAGGGAACCAATCAAAGATGGGCTTTTACCCCTGATATGATAGAGGTGGGCCAAACACCAAAACTAAAATCAAGAAACAACCAACAGAGGCCTTTTGTTCTACATTCATTGATCCCACATTAGATAAGTGGGAGATGATTGCTTGATATCCAGACCAAGTTCAATATCAGATTGAGGTAATCGGTTACGAATGCCAGGCTACCTACACACACCAGAGTATTTGTATTCATTCATGGCCAGTGGCTAAAACAGTCAGTTTTGCTGATAATCTGTTATTTCGTTTCTTTTCCATTTGTATTTGTTCTCTGGCTGTGTTTACTATGGGGCAGGTTGCCACAGATTAAAATCTCTTGGATGTTGTGGCTAGCATTTGACCTTCATTCCTATCCTGGTATTTTTGATTGGATATTGATGTCAGTGACAGGATTTGGGTAGAATTGAAGGAACCAACTTGCACCGAGCTGGCTGAAAGGAACTGAATTGGCAATCAACAAAAACTGTCCTGTTTGTCCTGCAGGCAGTGGGGAATGCAAAATAATTATCCCTATTATGTCCTTGTCCCAGGCAAGTAATTTGTTCTCCTCAGCCTGGTAATGAAATACACTCCGCTTGTTCTACACATAGTTCGGTCTCAAGTACATAATGTTGACATCATCACACGCTAATGGAAGACAGCCACAGCCTTTTCTAACATAGGTCAAGTCTAAGTAATCAGAAGGATATAAGTGAAGGAAGGAATGCATTTATCATACTGGGATGAAAATGACCTCCTATGTTGTCCCCTAGTTGAGGGACCTAGTCGTTGTTGCATCATGGCAAGAAGAGCCATTTATATCCAAAGCACCTACAAAATAACCTACAATTAAGGGACACTCAGACGTAAATCTCCCCCCATTCGTCACTTTCAGACTCTCTTTAAAGGTTAAGGTCTGTGGCTAACATGACACCCTTAATTAACTGCCTCCCGAGTGTCACATGATCAATCACCCACTCAGTTAGGCAGGTCTTTTAAAACCCCCCTCTGCGTTCTAGAACACATTAACATTCCTGTGGCTCCGGGCGCTGCCACAGGACTTAAGGAGATGGGTCATGTTCGCTCGCTACGTCACCCTCAGAGACAGCCTAAGCGGGAGTTTTACAGGGATGCATTGCAGTATCACTACCCCCGCCCGACGCCACGCCAGCTCCATCAACCACGTTGCCATAACCACAAACTCCGAACAACATAAACCCCTCGTCGTGTCACGCTATCTAGCAGTTATCGATTCTCCTCATCGATTGCACCCATTAAATCGGTATTAACCTTCTTCTGTTGGATGGCAAATGATCCAGGGGCAGTTAGTTTTTTTTTTCCCTTCCCAGTTAATACACTTCTCTACCTGACCCAATCAACCAGTGCTCATTTTAAAGACCCGCCACCCCATGTCACCCAGCGTGGCACATTAAGGTCTTATTGGAGCTGCGACGAGCTGCTAAAGAGCGAGACTCTAATGGCAGTCCTGTAATGATTTTTGCTCTCTTAAGTAATGGTGATCCTAATAGGAATGGATGGGGGTGGGGTGTGAGGAAGAGGCTTGCTGTCCAGAGAGGCTGTTTAGGCTTGGCAGCAAGACCAGGGAAAGGGAGACATCTCTTCCCCTCAACACACACACACACACACTCAGACAGACAGACAGACACACACACACACACACACACAACACACACTCCTCTGTGTCTCCCCTTCTCCTCTTATGCTTCTCTCCCGTCCTTTGCCTACACTACTAGCATGTAGCAAAATGTAGCACTATAACGTAGCAAGTGAGGAAGCCCCGCATCCTCCACCACCCACTTCTTCCTCTCAACGATCAAACACACACACACACACACACACACACTCCTCCGTCTCTCTCCTCCAGGCTTCTCTCGTCACTCTCTTTCTCCTCTGCCTACGCTGCTAGCATAGCATAGCATGGCGTAGCATAGCATTATAACGCAGTGCGTGATGTGAGGTTTCTTAAGCTGCCGAGGCCCAGCGTGAAGTTTGGCAGGGGCTTCAAACACTGCCTCTTTTCTTTCTTTCTTTCTTTCTTTCTTTCCTTTCTCTTTTTCCTCCTCTTTGGCTGTGTGGGAGAGAGGGAACACTGAGATGGAAGAGAAAAGAGAGAGGATGGGAGGAGGAAGAGGACAAGGAGGAGGAGGAAGCACCAGGCCCAGATTAGGGGATGATGGTAAGTAGGAGAGAGAGAGGGGGTAGGAGGTTAGGTGGGATGTGTGTGCTGTGTAAGAGAGAGGCTACAGGGACTCAGCCAGGGGTCTTGAGGCCTTGAGATCTGTTGGTGGAGAGGTTGTATGTGATCGATGAGAGTGAAGATGCATTTGTATCTCGGGTAAGGCGGTCAGTGTGTGTGTGTGTGTGTGTGTGTGTGTGTGTGAGCGAGTGTGTGTGTGTATGTGTGTGTGCGTGTGTGTGTGTTAGTGTGTCTGTGAAACAGAATTTGTTTACCAATCAGCACTCCTTAATTAGACAAACTGGAGCAAAGTTCAGCCAAGGGCAAAGTGAGCAGGAGCAACATGCGCACACACTCACACACACACACACACACACACACACACACTCACACACACACACTCACACACACACAGTTGACTTTGTGTTTGTGCTGTGTGTTTCCTGTGCAAGGCACTGGGAGGTCAATGTGAGAGCTTAGCTGGTGTCTAATCCATGGAAGTGATATGAGCAGCACATATCAAATGACCCTCTCCTCACCACAGAGGGTCAGAGCCATTAGCCCTCAAGTGTGTGTGTGTGTGTGTGTGTATCTGTGTGTGTATGCATGCATGCGTGCGTGTGTGTGTGTGTGAGAGAGAGGAGGAGAGAGTTTTCCTATGTGACTGTGTGTTTTTGTGTGTGTGTGTGTGTGTGTGTTGTGCCTGTAAGTGAAAGCAAATGTGTATTTTTGTGCATGAATCTGTGTGTGTGTGTGTGTGTGTGTGTTTATAGTGAGATGCAAATATTTTATATATTTATATTGATATTATATTTATATTTATATATCAATATTTTTATCGGATTGAAGTATCAAATGTTTGCCTAGGTTTTTTATTCAGAAATTAAATGTAAGTTAGGGTTTCCAAAGGCTTTTGTGTGTTTATCATTTTATTTGTACATACATGTCCGGGTGTGTGTGTGTGTGTGTGTGTGTGTGTGTGTGTGTGTGTGCGCATGTGGGTGTGTGTGTGTGTGTGTGTGTATGTGTGTGTGCGTTTTTTTGAGAGGGAGCGCAAGAGACAGAGGGATATTTGTGTGTTTGTGTGAGTCAATGTTTATCTTCCCCTTCTGGTCCTCAACTCTTTGTCTGCCTTCGTCCATGATGAATTGATCATAAATACTGCAGGATGTCTCTTCTTTTATTTAAAAAGTCATTGTTTATGCAGAGTTTACTTAGACAGATTTAACAGATTCTTTGAAGTTTGTGGGTGTGTGCATGTGCATGTGCGTGTGTATGTGTGTGTGTGTGTGTGTGTGTGTGTGTGTGTGTGTGTTTGCATATGTGTGTGTTTGTGTTTACACCCCAAGTGCCATGCCTGTCGGCTAGAAAAATAGTTGTTGAAGATAATGCCAGTGTACACAAACACACACACATGCACAAAGACACACACACACACACACACACACACACACACAGCTCAAATGCCCTTTATTGGCAAGCCGATAAATTTTGGCAAAGTACTTACTTGACAAAAATACCACTAGCGCACAAGCGCACTAGCTCACACGTTACTGACACAGTGTCCTCCTTGTGCCCCCCCTCCCCCCTCCACCTCCACCAAATTCTCTTTCTTTCTATCTATCTTTCTATCTATCTATCTATCTATCTATCTATCTATCTATCTATCTATCTATCTTTCTCTCATTCTGACCTAAGCTCCGTTCTCTCTGAGACTGTCAGCGGTTTGCACATGCAACTGACATGGTCAAAGACACACAGTTAGTATGCTGAGCAAAATCAATGGCCCCAAGTTGCAAATCTGCAAGCGGATAGAAAGGTTAACGGTGAAGAATGACTGATATTCTGTAACATACACACAGTTACACGGTCGTTCAGGCACTCACATGCTCACACACTCACTCACACACACACACACACACACACACACACACACACACACACACACACACGCACACACATCCACACACACGCACATGCACGGGTGCACTCAACCACATACATTTGCATTTTAACAACCATTGCCAGAGGGTCCTTATTAAATTTAGTTTGAATTGTGCTGTTGTATTCTGGTCTTATTTTAAACATGCTGTTTCCACTAGAATAGTGATACCATTGTATGTGTTTCCAAAATTCATTCTTTCTTTTCTTCCTCTCGTTCTCCTCCCTTCTTTTTTTCTCCTCCACCTCCTCCTCCTCCTCCTCCTCCTCATGACAGCCATCTTTATTTTCTTTGAAGAAGACCTGCACAGTTTCAACTGTTTTTACCACTTTTTATTTCATTATTTCATATGAAGTCAAGGTAACAATATTTACTTTGGCAAAATAAGATCCAACAAAAATCAAGTTATTAGGATTATTACTAATATAATTGCTCTCGTCTCTCGCCATTCAATCTCTGCTGAATTCAGGCTCAATAACAGTAATAATAATCTTAATAATTGGACAAAGTAATCATGAGAGATTGTTGCAACAAAATTGCACTTCTTTTTAAAGTTCTAATATCATTCATAAAAACAATAAGAAAAACAAAATGGATGGCAACTTTCTCATTCGTTGTAAAGGTCTCCTGGAGTCTTGTTTACTTCCTTGTGGTCTTTCATAGTTTTGTGTCTTTGCATCTGTGCTTCCTTGTGATGCTTCAGCATACTTTAGGTCAAGTCAGCTGGACTTCCTTAGCATGTGTATAGCAAACTTTGACCTTTTGCAAAGAGCCTCCCTATAACATTCACTGATTGGATGAATGTGAATCACATGACCATATGGAGCGTGTGATGTCATAGAAAGAACAAGGAACATTTCTGTCACATACTGAAGCTTCAGTACCAGAAGTTACTGCGGTGAAACACCATCAGATCTATTCGGCGTAAAGCACATATCCGTTTCTGTCTCGGTCTGTTGACAGACACACACACAAACACACACTCTCTCTCTCTCTCTCTTCCACACACACTCACACATACATAGTGACCCTGACCTCAAACCAGCTTTATGTTCCACATTTCACAACTTGTTTTTTTTTTCTTCATTTTACTCTTTGTATTAATTTTTAAATAAAACTTTTTTCTTATGACAGTCATTCCTCCGATGAGAGAGGGCGAGTTTTGGTCCTCTTTATTTGTGTCATTTTTTTTTTTAGTCTGTTTTTTCTTGTGTACATTCCTTTCACCGCCACCGCCACACGAGTTCCTGCTGTCCTCAGCCCTCTGGTGCCAGCCTGTATCGATTGATCATGCCTGATTGATCGAGCATGACTCGGCATTTCCGCCCTGTGGCTCCATGACTGCCCGCTCAGTGACAGGACGCTCAATTGATGACTGGCCAGAATGTCATCACGTTTCGGGCCGGCACACGTGAGAAGCGCCAGGCAGGACCCAATCTGTCTCCGGCAGACCTGGTTTGGCCTTTTTAAACGAGGCCTTCCATGTCTATGTTTTTTTTTTTCTTTTTTTTGGAGGTCTGTGCGCTCTTGCGTGTGTGGATGTTTGTCTGTTAAGTGTTTTTTCTCCTTGATGTCTTTATTTCTTGTTAACATTTGTTATTAGAGAAGGCAGTCTGTACAATACATCTGCGTTGGTCTGCTAATCCTCTTCACCTTTCTTTTCTCTCTCTCTTTCTCTCTCTCTCTCTCTCTCTCTGGTTTTGCCCTTGGGCAGCAGTCGTGCTGACAAAGGCAATGGCAAACATTTCCCCATGTTTTTATACTGTATCATTCACCATTTTCCTCTACTATTTCTCTCTCCCACCCCCTCACTCCCTCCCTCTCTCTATTCTCCTCTCCTTCTCTCTCTCTCTCCCATTCTCATTCTCATTCTCTCTTTCTCCTGCCTCTTTATCCCTCGTGCTGTCAGATCTTGTCTGTCTGTCAATTTCTGTTCACCTTTCCATCCATAAAGCCCCTATTATTTTGTCCTCTGCAGCTTCCCTCTAATTTTCACCCTTTTTCTTGATTTTTTACTCTCGTTTTTTTGTTGGTCGTTGTTGTTTTGTTCTCTCCGAAATAAAAGAGGCGGCGAGGAGTCTCTCGTGGTTCACCAACGCGTTTACACCACGCTCTCCTCCAGCTCCTCCCCTTTCGCCTCCTTTTTCTCCTTCTTCCTGTCCAGCGTGTGGCCAGAGGGAGAAACGGCGGAGGGGCGGACGTTAGCGGCGGTGGAGGCGCCGGGGCCGTGGGCGAGGACGCGAGCCCTGGGCGTCCGCGCCTGCAGGTCCCCTCCGCTGCCGCTGCCGAGGCTGCTGCCGCCACCGCTGCTGCTGGTGGTGGACGTGCTGGTGGCCGAGGCGCACTGGACCAGCATGCCGTGCAGCGACTGGCTCCGTCGCGTCCAGATGGCGCCCAGGCGCCTGGCGTAGGTGTAGCAGGCGGAGGCGGAGTTGTGCGCGGTGGCGGAGGCCACGGCGCCGGCCATGCTGATCTCACCCATGTCGAAGGACGAGCTGCGCTTGGTGCGGAGGGCGGCGTGCGCGGGGCTCATGTGGACGGGGGAGCGGGCGGCGGAGACGGAGACGGAGTGGGCGGGCGAGCGGGGCGGGAGCGGAGGGGTCAGGAGGGCACCCAACAACGCGGGGCTCTGGTAGGCCTGCGAGGAGTTCCACTGCCCGCTCCCGCGCTTGACCACCACCACGCCCTCTGCCGCCAAGCTTGACCGCCAGTCGCCAAATTCACCGTTACCGCCACGGTATCGCCCGGGCACGGTGCCGGCTAACGTCAGACTCCCGCGCTTGGGCAGGTCCACCTCCAGGCCGCCCTGTGGCGTCTGCGGCCGGGAGCTCACCTTCACCTGGCCCGTCGCAGCGAGCCTCATCCCCCCTCCGCTGGCTGAGGGCCGGCGGGACTGGCGGGGCAGCGTGGACGGCGTGGGGCTGGACGAAGGCGAGTAGAAAAGCGGCAGCCTCTCGCTCTCGGGCGTGTACGGCGGGAGCAGCTTGTGCTCCAGCAGGCCCGACTCGTCCATGGAAGCTGCGGCCCGGTACTGGTCAAGGTTGACCTTGGGCTTGGGCAGTGTGTTGGGTTTGGGCTTGACCTTTGGGCTTGACCCTTTCCCCCCGCCACCACCCTCTCCTCCTCTGTCAGCAGCACCACCCCCGCACTCCTCCGATTTCTGCTTCTGGAACACTCCGTTAGGGAGCACCACCATCATCATCCCCCCGTTGCCGTTGCTCTGGCCAAAGACGTCGGCACCCTTTGCGGGGAGGGACGGCGACTCTGAGCCCACCGAGCAGCCGGCCTCGTCACCGCCGGCGATGCCGCCGCGACCGCGGCAACCGCTGTCGTCGTGGTGACTACAGACCCGGTGGCGCACCATCAGCGCCACGGTGAACACCAGTAGCGTCACCACCACCACACCGCCCACCAAGATGGTCAGCGTGCCGCCCAGGAAGTGGGCTCGCAGGGAGTTGCATTCTGGGTAGTTGTCCTTGGTACTGAACTGGGCACAGCCCAGCACCTTGGTGGCAGCCAGGGAGGTGACGGTGTCGTCAAAGATGGCCAGCACGCACAGGTTGTAGTCGGCGCCGGACACCAGGTTCTTCAGCAGAAAGCTGTTACTCGTCGATGGCAAGATTCTAGAAACAAGAGAGAGAAAGAGAGAGGGAGGCTTAAAATTCCTTTCTTCAACCATTCTCACACATTCTCAAAGGCTTGCACCAGTGATCTCCAAAGCAAAAGCCTCAGTCGTAAAGGCTTACATCCTCTTACCATTTTACAAGACGTATGGAGAGAGAGAGAAAGAACGAGGGATAATGAAGGGGAAAAACAATTAATTATCAAAGCACTACCCTGACACAGACTGATAGGCAAGCAATCTTGACGCTCTCACGTAATGTATTTGTTCAACGCAAACAGAAAGACGATGCCAGTCATTCCATTTCATTTTCCACATGGCCTTTGATTCAGCGCCGCTGTTCTATAGTCATGCCCCTGAGCAGATAATGCAGACCCAGTGATAGAAATAGACACATAGGAGGAAGGGATGGAGAGAGAAAGGAATGGAGAGAGAGAAAGAGACAGAAAAGACTGTGAGTGAGGACAGAGAGAGAGGGGAGTCCTAGAGGAAAATAAATAAATAAATAAATAAAATGGCATGTTCTGTAGTCACACCCCCAAGCAGAAAGTACACATTCCTGTGGTAGACAGACACATAGGAGGGAGGGAGGGAGGGAGGGATGGAGAGAGAGAGACGGAGAGAGAAAGAGAGAAATAGTAGTGAAGACTGTCAGTGAGGACACAAAGAGAGGAGTGCTGGAGAGGAAAAAAAAAGGACAGAAATGGCATGAACTGCAATACAGAGCAACAGAGAGGGAGATCAAAGAGGAAGTGTGGCGAAGGCAAAAAGAAAGCAAAGTGAGCGAGCTTTATTAGTTTGGAACAGCCTGTTAAATGTCAGGAGAGCAAAGACAAGATGCTGACCCACAAGGCTGGGAGAGGTGAAGCTCTCTCTTTGTGTGTTTGTGTGTGTGTGTGTGTGTGTGTGTGTGCGCGTGTGTGCATAGATTAATGAGTAGTAGCTCAGGAGGGAGAGAGAGAGCGGGAGAAAGAGAGCGAGTGAGTGAGCAAGTGAGAGAGAGAGAGAGAGACAGAGAGAGGAAGGGGGCGATCCAATCAAGCCTCGGAGGGAGGATGGAATTATGGGAGAGAATATGTGGTGGCTGATGCCTAATAGTTTGGGAGATCTAATCCACTGAGCGGAGTGGGAACTGGGCTGCTCCAATGGCGTTCTCTCTTGAGACAAAGATTAAACAAATGAATAACCTGCACTGGGGACACTTCGCTCGAGTGAGAGTTTTGGGCTAGTGAGCGTGCGTGTGTGTGTGTGTGTGTGTGTGTGTGTGTGTGTGTGTGTGTGTGTGTGTGTGTTAGAGAGACAGAGAGAGCAAATGAGTGAGTTTGATTGTGTGAGGCTGTGAATGTGTGCAACAGGATCAAAAGAGCATAGATGATGATGTACACACACACACACACACACACACGCACGCAGATGCACAGGATCAAAGGCCTTGTGAATCTGGTTCAAATTTTTTTCTGGTTCTTTGCGCCTACCAATTTAGGCCTACTCTGGCTTTCCCTCTTTTCCCCTTGCCATCTCCCAGTCTCTTTTACCATCTCAGAACACACACACACACACACACACACACACACACACACACACACACACACACACACACACACAAAGTATCACACAGATCACATAGACCTATGTCCACACACACACACATATATAGTATGTGATCACATACACACACACACACACCGACGCACACGTGCACAGACTCACACACACACACACACACACACACACACACACACGCACAAACTCAGTATGATGATTTTTGATCTCTCTAAATGCTCTATCATCGTTTGCCCGTTGTCCCTAGCCCCCCACCCCACCCCCCCCACCCCGCTTCTGCTTAAACGCCCCAATTATCTGGGCCGGCTGGCCAAGGCTTGTTTCAACACACACACACACACACACACACACACACACACACACACACACTCGCACACACTCGCACACAGAGACATGCAGTGCTTATAATGAGGACGTATGGGCCCTGAATGCTGTTCCCATTCAGGCATTTCACAATGCCAGTGATGCTGACACATAATTACAGGTTCCTTTGCAAGACCTTGAGCCATTTAAAATCCCATTTTAGCCATGCCATTAACACCCACACACACACACGCCACACGTCAATGACACACACACCTTCCACACACACACAACTACCCGCAACCATCCCATACAGACAGTCACACAAACACACACACACACACACGCACACACTCGTCCACACATTTTTCCTTTTCTCTCCTACTGATCGCCTCCATCTTCCCTTACTCTGTCTCTCGCTTATTTCCCCACCCACACACTTCTTCTCTCTCTCTCTCTCTCTCTCTCTCTCTTTTTTCTTTCATTTGCGCTCTCTCTCTTAAGCCTGTTTATTCCTCCATATCTGTGTCTCTCATTCTGTCTGTTACTGTCATTGCCACAGCCAAAGTCACGCCTTGCTCTCCGACAGGCTGTCTTTTTCTCTTCATCTGTCTCGCTCTCTCCCTCTCTCTCTGTCTGTCATTTACCTCTGTTGTTCCCTCTATCTCTCTCTCTCTCTGTTATGTTCCTCTGTTCCTCTCTCTCTCTTTCTCTCACTCTCTCTGTCATCTCTCTCTCTCTCTCTCTCTCTCATATTAAAATCCAAAGAAACTTTACTGGCATGACAATGGCATAATGTGGCCAAAGCATACAATATTACAAACAGAAAGAAGGAAACTTATGGCCTTAATGTACATTTTACATGTCTAAACTAAGATAAAAAAGGAAACTATAGCTAAATTGTTAAATTAATTAATTAATTAATTAATTAATTTACTAAATTTATCTATTACTCTCTCATCTACCTCTGTTGCGCTCTCTCTCTCTGCTTCTCTCTGCCCTGCCTCCTGTGTCCCTGCCTCAACTCTTCCTCATCCTTCGCTCTTCCTCTCTGTCTCTCTCTTTCTCCGTCTCTGTCAGTCTCTCTCCTTGTGTCCTCGCGACCTCCATCTTCCTCCAGTTTAATCATTCCGTCCCTCCCTCCTCGCCGTCCTGATCATTCAATTATCCCGACTCCTGTCGTCTTCCACCTCTGTCCTTGCTCCTCCGCTGGATACACTCTTACTTCTTCCTTCCGTCAGACCCACCCTTTCAATCTCTATGTAACCCCTCATCTTTCATACATCTATCTTTCCCTGCCCCCCCCCCTCTCTCTCTCTCTTTCTCTCTCTCTCACTCTCCCTCAGTTCAAATGCATTTTATTAGCAGGACAAATCAGATGTTGTATTGCCATTCATTTACAAAAATATTAGGAAAATATGCAGACAAGAGAAAGGAAAAGTGGATAAACATACATTCTCTCTCTCTCTCTCTCTCTCTCTCTCTGGTGGATATTGTTTAGGCTGTCACACTACAAAAAAAATTGATGGACTAAAGGAGTGTAAAGCCTCTCTCTCGCTCTCTCTCTCCCTCTCTCCCTCTCTCTCTCTTTCTCTCTCTGTCTGCATTTGGTTGTCTTTCTATAAGGTGTTTGTGCTTGCACCAGGTTCTGTTATGCTCTACTAATGCTCTGTCGTGCTTTGCTGCGGGGCAGAGCACAAAGCAACCCTGGCTTTTGAAATTAGCCGTCACACTTTCAGTGTATTTACATAACTAATTAGACAAATTAGGAGACATATTATTTTTTAATGTCACCATGCACCCCCCCCCACACACACACACAGACCAACCCAATGCCATCCCCACCCCCCCGGCCCTCTCTGCACACCACCAACTGCCACCACCTTACTCATTGTGTCTGTCTGAGTACCCCCCCCCCCCCTCACACACACACACACACACACACACACACACACACACACACGCCCTTCCAAACGCCACAAGCATCACCCTTGATTTTTCCCTCTGTCTCTGTTCTGTTTCTGCCTGAGTAACTCTGTCGTTGGGCTGGCTTTTCATTAAGAGAGCACAACCATAAATGATGAGTTAACAGTCAAGGTCACCCCCACTGTAGTCTCTCTCTCTCTTTCTCTCTCTGTCTCTGTCACGCACACACACACACACACACACACACACACACACACTCACACACACACACACTCTCATATTTATGGATTCTACACTCAACACTCCTCTCTTCACTGCTGCCTCATGTTTGGGTTATTTTAGCCACTGCTTACAAACAAGAAAATGGAGGGAGAGTGAGTGTGAGTGAGTGTGTGTGTGTGTGTGTGTGTGTGAGCAAGAGAGAAAGGAATGAGAGGACAGGAGAGGTTGAAGGTCTTGAAAAATAGATGCAAGTGCGTGAATATGAATGATAATGATGTTTTTTTTTGTTGTTGTTTTTACGTGTGGGCCTCAGACAAGTGGATGCTGCTCACGCTTTGTGGCCGGGGGAGGCCATGTTGCCGCATGTAAACACTGACTGGGGTATGTAAATATCTGAGCATGGCTATAGCCCCACTGGGTCCAGCGGGCAGGCGGGCAGGCAGGCGTGCATGGCATGGAGAGTGTGTGGTATATCGCGGAGACTGCGCGTGTGTGCGGGCGCTCGCTTTTGCCAAGATGACTGGCCCGAGAACAGTTGACACAGCGCCGAACTCGAGCCGTTTAAGTGGCTGTGCGGTGGACATTTTCCCCTTGATGGCCCCAAGCCAGATTGTTGCTTTTTATTTCTGAGGGGAGAACTGAGACACTAAACGACGTTAGGGGGAAAAAAAAGAAACGTTAAAAAAAAAACAACATGCATAATTCAAACGAGAAAAACAAGACCAAGTACGCACAGCTCACAAAGCCAGCAACACGGCAACCAGTAATGCTAACAGTGCAGGCCTCTAGTCAGAGAAGATTATTCTAGAAAAGTAGCAATCATATCCTGTCCCAGGATTCCCTGGCCTGTTGGAGGCCTGCTTTTTTGAGATGGGCACTTAACCAAATAGGTTCCTGGCTTCCTCTCTTAGACTGGAGTGAACTACAGAAATATCTTGGCTGTGTCTCAGGGCAAAGGAATATGGAACAGCCAGAGCAGGGTGAGAGAGAGAAAAAGGGAGAGAGAGAGAAGGAGCGAGAAAGTGTGTGTGAGAGAGGGAGAGAGAGAGAGAGGGAGAGAGGGAGGTTTGCAGATGGGAGTGAAAGAGCAAGAGAGCTGAGAGTTAAAAAGGGAAGAGATGACAGGGCGCCAAGTCTCTGTGTGTGTGTGTGTGTCTGTCTGTATGTGTGTGTGTGTGTCTGTCTGTGTGTGTGTGTTTGTCTGTCTGTCTGTCTGTGTGTGTATATGTGTGTGTGTGTGTGTGTGTGTGTGAGTGTGTGTATATATATATATATGTGTGTGCATGTGTCTGTCTGTCTGTGTGTATATATGTGTGTGTATGTATATGTGTGTGTATGTGTGTCTGTCCCTGAGTGTGTGTGTGTGTGAGAGAGAGAGAGAGAGAGAGAGACGCAGAAAGTTGGGGGAGAGGGCGAGGAGATGGAGTCAGAGGATGTGAGCAAATGGTGGCGGTGTATTCCTCAAAAATAAACACCAGCGTCGAGATGGGAGAACAAGAACTGGAAGAAATATGCCATCGGAAGAAATAGAACACAGACCAGTGGGCATGGATGATTTGTGTGTATAGATCGGAATGCGCCGCACATCTTTGAAACTGTTACTCAGATCATGGATCTATTGGAAAGTGCAGAAATAACTTGGCCGCCCGAGTTCATGGGATGAAAGCTGCCACGAAACAATCTGTTAGTGCCGGGGATGTGTGTGCGCGTGTGAGACTGAGAATCGGCGGGAATATGCGAGGACTAGGAGGCTGTCGACAGAAATAAGCAGCCAATTTGTCACAGACCACGGGGCATAGAAGGAAAAAAGGAGGTGTTGATGCGAAGGACGAAACAGCTAACTTTGTCCCCTGGTCTTACGTGGGAAAAAAAGAGATAAATGCTTTATATCCTGCAGGCTGCATTTGTTATCACATGTGACATTGTACAGAAATATCTGTCAACCTGTTTCTGTGTGTGTGTGTGTGCGTTTCTGTGTGTGTGTGTGTGTGGGTATCAGACCCAGAGACCTCAGACCACGTAGGCCTCAGTTCCAAACAGCAATGGTGTCTTACATAATCTTCAACACCAAAGACCATCAAAAACCCATTGTCAGCATTTTTCTCCGGCACCAACAAAATACGATCAAGCAGTTAAGTCCTTTTTGAAAACAAATACACAGCTAGTTGTGACACATGTACTGATCTACATTCTGTCTATACCCAAATGATCACGTAACCTATTTTGCCAGATGGCTTTCAGACTACAGGCAGAAATCGTAGCGCATACACCTTTATATAGTTATGCACAAGTTAACAACTCCTAGCTAGATTGTGTTGAATATGTATTAAAGCAACACAATTAAGTTTTTGGAGTAAAATTAGCGAACTAGCTACCTCAAAGGTACGCAAAAGAAGATTCTAGAAGAAGATTCTAATAGGTGTTTGATAGCAGTGCAGTAAGTAATGTCATGCTGAAAAACTTTTTTATTTTATTTTATTTTATGGTGGTTTCCCACCCTCCAAAATGGCACAGTGCAGATCCTGGGTGGCTGATGAGAATAAAACCCTTCATCTAACTATATTCCATCCAAATGAATTTGGAGATGGTACTAAATGAATAGTTTGATAAAAATCATACCTCAAATAAGTTTGATAACAAAAAGCTCAGCAAAGAACTGTTGTCCACCTTGAGATTAAATCACTCTGGCATGTAAACAAACAAGCAAAAGAAAGTTGAATGTACAACAGCAATGTGCGCATGTGTGTCATTGTTGAACAGCAGGCGCAATAGCAGCAACAACATTGACCGGATGACCATTAGAAATTGTGTTTTAAAGCCTCACCAGTAAACACAGATTTTACACGCCGGCACGGTCACATGTTGCCACTGAACCAAATGAGTCACCGAAGCCTCAAAGATTTGATTCAGTGAAGCGTTAGCGCTTCGCTTTCCAGATTTCTCATCGCACTTCCTTCAAAGACTTTAGTGTTCAGTCTTTTCGACTTGCATATTAAACAGCATAATCGCAGTATAGACATATTTTTGTGTGCATCCATGATCTAACACCCTTGAGTTGTTTTGCAACTTGCTACTTCAGTTGACTTTCAGGGTCACAGACTCAACGTGAAAGACCCCATTAAGGCTAGGGTCCAATGAGCCAAGTTATTAAATATAACTACCACAGCACAGGGTATTTTTGTGTTGATGACGGCTGGCACTATGGGTGAAAATAGGTAGGATCTGATCAATATCAGTGCCATTGTCTATTCAGCTTATCAGTCCAATTCTTTATCAATTAATTAATGTTTAGAAGGTCGTCTACACAGGTTTTCAGTATGAGCACATAGGTCTATAATGTAGCCTATACTAATACATTAGCCATAATGGTTTGTTGCAGTGAGGTAAACCATGTGGAACTATGTTGTCAATTTCAATTTTGCTTTCAGAAAGACCCACTGATCATGGCCTGAAAAACATGCCAGCATTGATGAGAGGAATTGATGAGGTCAGAGAGACACGATTCCACTTAATTGAAGCATTCGATTCTCAGTTCTACTCGAGTCCCGGTTCTCGATTCCCATAGCTGTGACCCTGCGACACCATAACACCCGGGGCGCATGCAAATTGTTGGGCATGTAGGTCTACTACACTGATGATCCATAACACAAGCTTCCGATCTTTGGACTTGGCCACTAACACACACACACACACACACACACAGACACACACACACCCATCAACCATCACTGTACATGCCCAAACCATACACATTAACCCTAATAAAACATAGAATAATATGTAAATAGCATAAAAAATACATAATAAAACTGTAATAATCATTTCCTGCAATTAATACTTGTCCTACAGTAACAGTACGTAAAGGTCTTGGAGAGGATTCCTTTCATTAATTCACCCGTCTATTAGCTAGCACACATCCTGCAGTGGGAGAGAGAGTGGGGCTGCAGTAGTCAGAGGGCAAATGCTATCTATCTGTGCTCATTTGAAGCAGCCTGTAATGCATGGCGGTATTACAGTGGTGAATAATTGATTACTAATTGCGTGTGGAACTGCAGTATGATTTCCCTGTCTGTCGAGGGGGAAAAGCGCTAGCAAGTAGGAGTTTGTGTGTGTGTCTGTGTGTGTGTGTGTGTGTCTTTGTACCTGTGTGTGTGTGTGTGTGTCTGTGTCTGTGTGTGTCTTTGCACCTGTGTCTGTGTGTCTGTGTCTGTGTGTGTGTGTGTGTGTGTGTGTGTACATGAGGAGTTAGAGCTTGAGTGTGTCACGACTGGTACAATACTCAGTCACACAAGAGGTTCAGGAAGGAGGTGAGGAGGGCTTAACGGCTGACGTTATATTTTTAAATTTCTTTCTTTTATTTCTTTTCGTCCTTCTCACGCACTGGAACAATTTCTCTCGTTAGTTCTGCCTCTCGGCTGGAGAATTATTGCTAATTAACGGATTCAGATGGGTGACATGGAACCCCTGGAGGGGAACTGGCTGCTCGCTGAACCTGCGACATCCATGGCGGGATGCGTGGAGCGAGGATAGACAGCAGCCGCGTCGCTCTCAAGGAAAAGGGTGGAAAATTCCACACATCCAGAGGCGCCATGCTAAGCTGACTTCATTCACCGCGAATACGCTGATGAATATGCTTGGCTGTACTTCCGAACTGTTTTTGAAGTTCAGACAAGTTTTTTAGCATAGTATAGTGTTCTAATCCTATAGTACTATAGTACTATACTATACTACTATAGTATAGCTAAACTTTTTTAATCCTATGTGGGAAAATCGATCCCTGCATTTCTCCTATTCATGAATTTCTCCTATCCATGAATTAGTGACACAGAGAGGTTAGGTGCCTTGCTCAAGGGCACCTCAGCCGTGGATGTGGACATGGGAGAGCAATGTTAAGTCACTTCCCCCGCCCACATTTATTTTACTGGTCAGGGCTCGACCTGGCCACCATTCATTCAAGTCTGAGGCCCTAACCAGTAGGTCATGACTGTCAGCTATTTCTATTCATACAAATCCCCCTTCCTGCCCCACATACAGTAACTTCACAGCCCACCTGCATGGCAGCCCAGCCCAACTGATTTGCCCCATTACCTCTATCTATCTCTGTAACGTGCTACTTACACAAACTCACAGTGCTGACTCAGGGTACAGCACTGTTGAGACCTTTCTTTTTTTTTTTTTGGTGTCCGGAATCTTCCATTCCAGTCCGCCACGGGAGGATTCGAAACGGTACAGGTTTGGAAGGGTGCCCGGAGACATGAGAGCCTTTGAGCTCTAGGCGAGGGAGAGTGCTGGAGGGGAGGGGAGGGGAGGGGAGATGGCTGCCCAGTGAGGGTAAAGGCAGGGAGGCAGGCAGGCAGGCAGGCAGGCAGGGAGACAAGCAGGCAGGCAGGGAGACAAGCAGGCAGGGAGACAAGCAGGCAGGCAGGGAGATAGGCAAGCAGGGAGACAAGCAGGAAGGCAGGAAGACAAGCAGGCAGGGAGACAAGCAGGCAGGCAGGGAGACAAGCAGGCAGGGAGACAAGCAGGCAGGCAGGGAGACAGGCAGGCAGGCAGGGAGACAGGCAGGCAGGCAGGGAGGCAGGCTGTGGCGTTCTTTTGTATGCCACTACTCAGCTCTTGAGTGGACTCAAGCTAATCAGCCAATCAGCTTTCGGCTTCTGGGAGAGCTCGAGAGAGTGGGCCTGACCTTTCGTTCTAGTACTTCTCTCTCTTTGTGTGCGTGTTGTGTGTATGTGTGTGTGTGTGTGTGTGTGTTTCTCTTTATGGGTCTGTCCGTGTGTGTATGCGTGTGTGTGTGAGACAGAGCGAGCAAGAGAAAGAAAGATGAGTTAGCTGTCTTTTTGTCTCACCATCATGTGTACACACACACGCACACACATATACACATGCGCACACACACACACACACACACACACACACGCACACACACACACACACACACACTTGCTCACTTGTTTTTGTCCTATTTTTAATTTTCTGTCTCTTTCCCTATTTCTCCATTTATAGACAGACACGCACACACACACACGCACACACACACAGAGTCAAACACACAGACTCACACAATAGAATGTGCCAGTAGTGTTTCGCAAGGCCAGTGACACAAAAACAAGTAATTATCCGATCCCCGAATGATAGAACAAGGCAGATAGGAAGAGGAGGAGGAATACAAACTAGACAGTTTTTTTGTCCTCCATCAGCCATTCCTTTAATCCCTCATTCCCATTCATCTCTTCCTCCTTCCCATCAACACCAGCCATAAAGCCTGCCTCTCTCTCTCTCTCTCTCTCTCTCTCTCTCTCTCTCTCCATCTTTCTCCATCTCAGACTCATTATTCCTCGTCATGGTCCTCTTCAGCTCATCTACCAATTTATTTCCTCCTGTTCATTTTGTCTTTCACCTACTCTCTGTTCCTCTTTTTACTCCCTCTCTATGTGGTCCTCTCCCTCTCTCTCTCTCTCTCTTCTGTACTTTTCTAGTTGGAATTGTGTTTTGTTTTCCTCATCTCAGTAATTGTCGAAGGTTTGTTTTGTTTTTTTCCTCTGTGACATATGGAATGATGTCATCAGCGCCCGGAGGACATTTCTCTTTTTGTTTTTGTTTCCTCTACTCGAGAACATGAGACTCCTCTCAGATGTAAACACGTGGGTAAACACTCGCTCTGGGTGGCCAGACAGAGCAAGTGAGCTTTGGTCTTCCCTCTCTCTCTTTCTATCTATCTCTCTCTCTCTCTATCTTTCTCTCCGCCTTGAGTCAAAGAGGTGAGAGGTTAATGTGATTAACAGGTTCAAAGCCATGGCTGACTCGAGGATTGGATTAGAATATAATTTAAATCAAAATGATTTTCCGCATGTCTGTTTTAGAGCCAAACGGTGTTTAAGTAAGGGTTTAATTTCATTATGCGATAACAATGAAGCACTTTTGGATTGCCCATGAAAGGAAGGAGTAAGAAAATTGCAACAATGACCCTTTTTTTGGTCTGGAATTGAATAATTTATATTTTCTTAATGTGCTTTGATTCAACTTGGTAGCTAAGTGAAAGGTTTTTTATCCCCCACCACCACTCTCTTTCCCTCTCTCTATCTCTCTCTCTCTGTCTCTCCATCTCTCCCTCTGTCTCTCTATTTCTCTCTCTCTCTTTCTCACTCTTAACCTCCCTCTATCTCTGTCTTTCTTGCTCTTTCTGTCTTTACCTCCCACTCCAGCTCTCTCTCTCTCTCTCTGTCTCTCTCTCTCTCTTTCTCACTCTTAACCTCCCTCTATCTCTGTCTCTTTCTTGCTCTCTCTGTCTTTACCTCCCACTCCATCTCTCTCTCCCTCTCTTATTGGTGCCCCCCATGAGGGTGGAAGCAATCCCACTCTGATCACTGAGACAGCAGGTCTGTTTTCCCTGTGCTCCTGCCCCAGCACAGGTGGATAAATGAAAAGCCTCCTCCAGTTTCTATCCTTCTCTACTCTCTTCATCCCTACGCTTCTCTCAATCTATTTATCTGTTCCACCTGCTCCCCCCATCCCCGCCCCATTCCCTTCTCTTCCTCCCTCCCTCCCTTGTTCCACCCCCACCCCCCACTCCCCAACCTCACTCAGTCTCACGTCCTCTATCTCTCTCCCTCTTTTTCTCTCCTCCTTGTCGCCCCTTTTGTCATCATCTCTCTCCCTCTCTCTCTCTCTGTCTCTCTCTCTTTCCGTCACAGGGATGGCTTGTGACATCCTCATTGGCTCCACAGTTTAAGCTCATTTAAAGACTTCATTATTCTCCTCTACCCCAGAGTTCTCTGTCACTCTCTTCTTTTCTCTCCATCTCTGTCCTCCCTTCTCTCTCCCTCTCTCTCTCTCTCTTGTTGTCTTACCTGCCTCTCTCTGTCCCCTTCCCTTTGACCAGCTCTCAATCTGTCCACCTTAATATGCCTGGGGCACCTGACTCCCATAATTCCTTGTTGTGCAACACGACTGTGTCTGTCTGGTCTCTGGTGTCTTTGTCTCCTCCATTCACCCTCTATCTCTGTCTCTCTCTCTCCTCTCATTCCCTTATTTCCCCTTTCCATCCATCCATCCATCTCTCCATCATGTTCCTCTCTTTTTCTCCTCTGTCTCTATTCTCTTTCTTCTCCTCTCTTTCTCCCTCTTCTGTTTACCTCTCTCTCTTTCTCCCTCTCTGTCCGTCTCTCCTCTCAGTGCATGATGTTCCATCGGCGAGTGTGCTAAAGAGGTTCGTGACGGAGGCGGGTGGCGCTCGTATCAGGAGCTGTCAGACCCATCCTCACCCCTCAGGAAAACCGTCGAGATGGATCGAGCGGCGGCTCTCGCACGCCCCAGGCGTTCAACTGCAAGTGGAGCGCGGTGTTGAAAATCAAACCGTGTGGGGATAGACACTAATCTACCCTCTATTATGTGACTGTGACAAGGATGTCAGTGTGTCGAGGAAGTCTTGAAAAACAGGTGAACGCATATGAATCAGATTGTACCCAGGATCCTTTGCCTTATGACTTTCTTTGAGTCCCAGGAGTGTTTTATGTTTACTTGGTAGCCATTTTGAAAAACTCCCCTGTCTTTCAGCTTTTTGACTCACAGAGGATTATGAATCTGAACTAATGCCAGCGAGACACATAACTCTTACGTACTATACATCAGGGGGGAAAATCTGACACAAACTGCTTATTTCACTTTTAATTTTACGCTCAAATAATGCCAAAAAGATTCTTCAGTTATTTTTTCAGATTCTTCAGCCTACTGTGTAAGCAATTAGATTTCACAGCACAACAGCTATTTTACGGTTACAGATCATTTAAATGGAAAGCTCAATTGAGGATAAACTGGGCTTCCTTTACCGACAACACGATTGTCTCGTTTCAGTACGAAGTAGAACTTCCTTTTGTAGATCTGTCAAATTTGATATCATAGCATCGAAACACATAATCTCAACCATTAAACTATACAGATTCTGTGGACAAGCCGTCAACACATTCAAACCACGGTTGTTCCTTTTGTGGCTGTCTCAGCAACTGTGTTTGTGTGTGTTGAAAAATATATGAAAAGTGTGTGGTATAAGACATTGGCTCCTTGATGCTGATACAACCGAGGTGACCGAGAGCATGCATAGGTTGTGGGCTGGATGATTTCATGTAAGATATCCATGTTGTTGTACAGCCATATAGTACATTCCTGAACGCTTTTATTTTAAGTATGATTTATTTGTGATAATTTTCCAATCGAAAAATATCTGTATTCTCATATATACAGAATTAAGAGGTGGTCCTTTAGCAGAATGAGGTATCTGCATATCGACTCCTTCCTGTTGTATCATTTCTCCCCAGTTAAACTAGTTTCAGTGTAAAGACGGGGTTTTAAAGACCGGGTAGCCAGTGTTTGTGTGCTTGGAAGGGTGTTTTTTTTTTGTAAGGAAAGACGTATGTTTTTCTCAGAAAGCCAGATGTTTCTGCTTCCTGATCTCCGTTGGATTTCACACATCACAGTTTCAGGGTGTTCGAGGCTGGTGAGAGAACATCAGCATTCGCTTGCTCGCTGGCTGGCTGGCTCATTCGCTCGTGGGAACCGCACGAGAGGAAGTTCAGACTAATTAATGCCGTTTGAAGCCAGCCGTCTGTGGTCCTGTTGTTAAATAGACGTGTGTTCGCAAGATGGGGCGGATGGTTGTCAAGGAAATGTGGAATTATGTCAGATCTTTAAGCAGATATTAATCGCCAATCATAATTCATTAGCCAAGCGTGTGCTGATACCTTAATTACTTCACTTCTGGAAAGATGTTTCCATGAAAGGTTTCATAACTGGACCTATGGGAGCTTTGTTGAGCTTTGGGGACTTTGGTTGGGTTTTTTTGTCAGTTATCTTGCCATTTTGGTCCAGCATCTTATGTTAACTTTCTGTTATGCCTTTTGTAACATTTAGTGTTAGAAGTGTTTTGCAGTTTAGCTTTGAATGTGAGTTACTCCAGCAGTCTCACCAATGCAGCAACTCGCGACAGGACCACGGTTGGTTTCCATAACAATGTCCTGGTAAACTAGCAAGCTGGCTAGTTAGCAAATAAAGTTGCCCCGTTTAGCTGAATGGCAGATTGTACGTTTTGTGGCTTATGAAGCACATCTGTTATGACTGAAGTTGAGCAGACACTGCTGTTTCATTGAAAGGAGCTAATAAGCATTTATCTCCATGGACCAAACCTCTGTCCTGACATCTCTGCTGGATTGATTGAGTGACATCACGTCATTAAAGCTGTGAGGTGAAAACGTTTTAAAACCTTGAAACTGCTATTTGACATGTTGAATCTTTAGCGGCGGCTCGAAACTGCTTACAACAACATAACATGTTTGATTCACATTGCTGCGGCTTGTCTCATCATGAATTGCCGGTCTGAATTGGCCTTTAGCTGAATAAGTAGCTAGATAAATAGATAGAAAGAGAGAAGGAGGCTAACTCACCTGTAGACGAGCGTGTCGTCGGCCGTGCAGTTATACTGGATCTGGTACATCCAAACTAGGTAGGTGCCCGGCAGGCGGGCCATGTCCCAGCGCACCTGCGCCGAAGTGGAGGTCACCCCCAGCACCCCGACTACCCGCTCCTCTCCTCCGTCACCCCCTCCCCCTCCTCCCCCTCCTCCTCCATCATCATTCCCTTCAGGTGCTCCCTCCTTCCCCTCCTCCACCCTTCCATCCTCCTGCTTGGTCTCCTGGCCCCTGCCCACATCCTGGGGCTCTGGAGGATCCTGAGGGTCCGAACTGGCCCCATTGGCACCACCACCATTGGTGGCACCGCCATTGCTGCTACTCCCACCGTTGGTTTTTCCGGTGGTGATGTCGGACGAGCCGGGGTCGCGCGCCAGCATAACGGTGCCGTTGCCGCGGTGTGGCAGCGGGATGACCTTGAGGTCAACAGTGGCGGAGGCCTCACCGGCAGCGTTGATGGCGATGCAGCGGTATGTGCCGTCGTCACGCGCTACGGTTACGAGGATCTCCAGTGTGCCGTTGCGGTAAGAGGCTACGCGGCTGCTGTTGGCCACAATGCGGTCGCCTGGCGACACCCAGTGCACCTCGGGCGTTGGGTCGCCGATGGCGCGGCACCGGAGAGTCGCCCGCTGTCCCTCCAACACCCAGAGCTTGTGTGTCCGACGTGTGATGAGCGGCGGCTCGCAGGCAAACTCCTCCTCAGGCACCGACCAGAAGTAGCGTCCGGCGAGTTGCGGTGGAGACGAACACGTCTCCATGTCGTCCCCACGAGACAGTCGCCGCAGCCAGAGCAGCTCACAGTTGCAGTGCAGCGGGTTGCCCCCAAAGTGCACGCTCACGATGGAGTTGTACGGCGTGGGGCTGATGGCGCCGATCTGCGAGCGGGCGAAGAGCGGATCCGGCGGCAGTGTCCGGAGGCGATTGGACGTCATGTCCAGACGTGCCAGCTTGTAGAGCTCGTTGAACGAGCCCTCTGCGATCTGGTCGATGAGGTTGTGGTCCAAGTTCAACGTGTGCAAGGAGGCCATGTTTTGGATGGCCTCCCAGGGGGCTTTGCGAAGGTTGTTGTACGAAAGGTCCAGGTCCTCGAGCGTGGGAAGAAAGTCATCGAAGGCCTCGGAGGAGACGTTGGTCAGCTGGTTGTTGTTGAGGATGAGGTGTTGGAGGTTGAGGAGGCCTGTGAGATCGCGCGGACCGAGCGAGCTCAGACGGTTGGCGTCCAGTGGAGTGAGCGCAGGCTCTCGAGGTCGGCGAAGGCCAGCGGGCGGATGAGGTGGATGGTGTTGCGCGAGAGGGTTAGGTCCACCAGGCCCGTCATGTTTGCGAAGTCGACTCCGCCCACCTCGCGGATGAAGTTGTCGGCGAGACGAAGCTCCACTGTCCGGCGGTCCACGTTGGGTGGCACGAAAAGGAGCCCTTTGTCGGCGCACAGTGTGCTCAGCGACTCGGAGAGGTTGCGGCACACGCAGTGGAACGGGCACGAGGAGACCACGCCCCAGGTCTCACCAGCCCCAGCGCCCAGCGGAGCCTGGCCAATAAGGCAGGCGCACGCCACCAGCGTCAGCCAATGGAAGGACAGCGGGGGCGGGACCACCGGAGGAGATGGAGAACAGGGGCAGGGGAGCTTGTGCCACGGATGAGGAGAAGAAGAAGAAGAAGAAGAACAAGAAGTAGCAGAGGAGGTGGAGGAGGACAGGTGATGTGAAGGAGGGCTAGAATGGATGGATGAAGAGAAAAGAAGGGTGAAGGTATGGACGGAGAGGAGGAAGAGATGGTGGCGTGCGAACGAGTGAAACGAACAAGCTGAGCAAGGGACGGGCGCGACTTTTGGGAGGGGTGGGGGTGTGGGGAGTGTGGCATGGTAGTAAGGGGGTTATCCACAGACCTGCAGACACAGACACAGAGATAGACAGTGAGAGAGCGCGAGGGAAAAGGTTTGAAACACTCATTGATTAAACCAGTACACAAACTTGTGCATTATTACAGAAATCCATCCAATCAATTCTTTACAAAAAGAAACAAGACAAGTCTTATGTCACTCCTTCTGTTCCATATCCCCTCTGCTTTTTTCCCATCCTTCACATAGCAGCCCCCCCCACATCCCCCAAACAGTGCTGGCAGTATAATTAATGGCATACACAACATCATTAATCAACTTATAGGAGGCTTAGTCTGGTTTAATTTGATGCACCCACATTCATCTAAAGAGAGGGAGAGAGAGAGAAGAAGAACTGAGAGAGAGAGAGAAAGAAAGTTGTTTTTTTTTGCTTATTTGGATCTCTTATTACGTTGTACACCCCTTGCTGATCCTTTTTATCCAGCACAACCCCCTATAGGGCTGTCTGGCTTTGCTGTTGATTCACACATCATGGGCCAGACATAGGAGCGTAGCGCTCTCACTGGACTTGGTGTGCATCACTCAGTGTGTGTGTGTGTGTGTGTGTGTGTGTGTGTGTGTGTGTGTGTGTGTGTGTGTGTTTGCCTTGTTGCGGTGCAACCCTGTGAGTCGAATCCTTCAGTCAGCCACAGGCTTTATAGTGCATAAAATTTTTTCATGGCTTCATCCGTATGGGAGACAGCACATCTCACACTAACAGACTACGAAGGGAAAGAGATGGACAGAGAGAGAGAGAGAGAAAGATGGAGGGGGAGAAGAGAAGGGAGAGGGAAGAGAAGAGAGAGGAGGAGGAGACCAGACAGGCACGGCTGTGCACAAGGAATTATGGGAAACTGGTAATCTATTCTGGCAATATTGTTTGCATGACTGTCATGCCAATAAAGCCGCCTCAGAAATTGAATTGAAGATGAAGTGAGGAGAGGGAAAGACTGAGAGAGAACGACAGACACGGAGAGAGAGAGGGAGAGAGAGAAAGAGAGAGAGGCGGAGAGAGCAAATGTCTTGAATTGTAATATTGCTGCAGTGTCCTGTATTTGTAGTTTAAATGCATCATTAACCTGTCTAGTTTCTCGTTGCCGTTTGTCGTGACCTAGCATTGTGTGTGTGTTTGCGTGCTTGTTTTGTTGCGCTGCCTTGATCAATCGACTTCCACTGTGCAGATGCATTGTGAGGGGCAGCGCGGCTTTGGACCCGTCTGCTTGGAGGCAGCTTGAGAGAGATTGAATGAGATCAAGTAGTGAAGATACTACAAAAGAATGCAGTGTGTGTGTGTGTGTGTGTGTGTGTGTGTGTGTGTCTGTGTGTGAGTGCAAGGGGTTGAGGGGGGTTGGCGGCGGGGGGGTTGGGCCGAACCAATTCAAGGGTCCCTGGGGGGGGGGGGTGTGGGGATGAGTGAGGGTGGAAGGGAGGTGATGGTAGAGAAGTCTGCATCTCGTCTGAACCTCACATCACACCCACCACAAAGCATGAGGCCTGCTTGGACTCTCAGACTCTCAGCACATGCACACAGACACATTCACACTCCCAGTCACACACACACACACACACACACACTACACACAGACATGGATGGTGACACCCTCAACTTCTGACAGCTGAACTGTGAACAGGGAGAGAGAGACAGACAGAGATAGAGGAATGGAGAGAGAGAGAATGTGATGGAGGGAAAGAGAGAGAGAGAGAGAGAGAGAGAGACAAATCCAGCTCGTGTGAGCGAGCGTATCAGAGGCAATATGCCGGAGACAAAGAGACAAGCATCAAAACAGATAGATAAACTAGCACGTCAGTGAACCCTACTGAGCTGGATTAAATTGAACCAAGCAGCAGGAGCATACTGTATGGATGACTATTGATACTGACATAGAGTGCAAAATATGGAGGCTGTCTTTGTTGCCCCAACCAAAAGCAGAAAGATAACATTTTTGTTTTTCACTGTTTGTTCTTAAATAAACACAGATTAGTGAAAGAAGCAAGGGATGATGGATAGACAAATGCTGAACGAGTGTGAGAGAGAGTCGTGTAAGGAGGGGTTGGGGTTAGAGTGCAGCTAAGCTTGGCAGGAGATAACAGCGTCTAGCAAAGGAGGCAGGAGGGAAGGCTCGGTGTCAGCTCTCCACGGGCCAGCCCCAGCCTGTTAACAATGTAGACGTGAGTGTGTGTGTGTGTGTGTGTGTGTGTGTGTGTGGTGTGTGTGTGTGCAAGCCCACCTGACAAATGTGTGTGTGTGTGTGTGTGTGTGTGTGTGTGGTGTGTGTGTGTGTGTGTGTGTGTGTGTGTGTGTGTGTGTGTGTTAGCCACCTTAACCCACCCCAGTCTGCCCCTACAACGCCCAAGGGAGCCGCCCAGCATTGACCCTTCACAACACAACACGATACACACACACACACACACACAGGCAGGCACACTTAAACACACACATACACCTATCCACCCACGCAGATGCACTGCACCACTAGAGAGATAACAGAACGCGAGAGGGAGGAAAGCTGGCTTGAGAAAGTGGATAATGAGAGGGGGAAGAGAGAGAGAGAGAGAGAGAGAGAGAGAGAGAGAGAGGGACGGAGGGAGGGAGAGTAAGGGCTATTAAATGAGCTGAGAGAGGCCAGTGTGGCGGCCTTTGAGATCGACAGTGGCGGAAATTTTAAGGGGAGGGGGGAGAAAGTGTGAAAGAGGAGCAGGGAGGATGGAGAGAGAGAGGGATGGAGGAGTGGTGGAGGGGTGGAGAGGGGCCCTCCTGTAGGAAAACGAACAAAAGCAAAACGGATGATGAATTGGTGAAGGGATTGAAGGAAATGAGAGAAGCTCTATAAAATGCTCAGAGGAGCCGCAGAGAGAGAGAGGGAAAGAGGGAGAGAGAGAGAGAGGGAGAGAGAGAAAGAGGTGGGGGGGAAGGAGTGGGTGTTAGAAAAGGAGAGAAATTAGACGCCTGAGAGTGAGGGAGTGAAAACAAGAGAGAGAGAGACAGACAGGTGGAGAGAGAGAGAAGGAGAGGAGGGAAAGGAGAATTCAGGAAAGGTATTTTTGATAATGAGCTCTGCACAGTGCACGGCTGTTTTGTGCACCGTACCAAAGTGTGTGTGCTCACCGTGTGTGTGTCTGTGTGTGCCCACATCAGCCTATATTCTGTCTCTGCAAGTGTGTACAGTATATGTGACATCTGTGAATCACTGCATCTGTATTTGGTTACTGTATATGTACATGGCCATATGCATCTCTACTAGGCTATGTTTTTAGTGTGGGTATATGTGTGTGTGTGCGTGTGTGTGTGCCTGAGAGAGAGTCCATCTGACCATCTGACGTTTCTGTTCCCTGCCTGAGAGCGTGGTGATGGCGGTTAGTTAGACGGGCATCATGAGGATTCTGTGGCTAGGCCTACTGGGCTAATACCCATGAAGATTTGATTCAAACTCATGTTCCCTCCTCTCTTCTCTCTCACCCTCTCCCTCTCCTTTTCTCTCTCCTTCAGCTACCTCCTCTCTCATTCTATCTGTTTATCTGCAGTGTGTATCTATCTGCCAATCTTTCAATTTTATGGTGCTCTATTGGCGTGGCGAGTTGAAATTGAATTGCCTAAGTGTGTTGTATGTATGCATGCGCAAATAGGCCAGCACACGCCCCCACACGTCTCTAAATCTATGCGTACTCCATTTTCACTCTTTCTTATCCACCTCTCTATCTTATTCTCTCTCTCTCTTTCTCTTTCTGATTCTCTTCCTCTTCATTCTTCTTGTTTGTCGTATCCGATCTTCTCTTCTTTTTTTTTTCCCCTCCTGTTTTGCCCTTGAAGTAACCCGAGAGTTGGTGCAGCCTCTCTCCCCATCCATTCTCCCCCATCTCTTCCTCTCTCTTTCGTTCGTTCATTCGGTCTCTCTCTCTCTCTCTCTCTCCATCTCTCTTTCTCTCTCTCTCTCTCTCCATATCTCACTCTACCCCTCCCTCTCTCTATCTCTCACTCTGAAAGACTGTTCTACCTGAAAGCCTGGGAGATGAAACTGATCTTGTCTCCTCTTCTATCGATCTCCCCCTGCTGAGATGGATGGGCCGCATTCCTTTACATTTACACGTCTGCTCTCTCTCTCTCTCTCTCTCTCTCTCTCTCTCTCTCTCTCTCTCTCTCTCTCTCTCTCTCTCTCCATTTGCCTCTTTCTCATTCCCTGGCTCCAAGCTCTGATGGCCTCTATGCAAGTTGCACGATTTTGGCAAGAAGCTTTTGGGGGATGGAGTGGGTGGGGAAAGTGGTGTGTGTGTGTGTGTGTGGGGGGGGGGGTGAGCTAGTGTTGGTTGCCAAAGTCATTCATTTCACTGCTAAACTGTGTCAGGTGTGGCTGTAGCAGGAGTTAACGGATGAAACAAATTTTTGTCTTTGTTTGATTTCTCTATATTCTCTCTCTTTCTCTCTCTCTCTCTCTCCCACACACACACAAACACACTCTCTCTTACACACACTCCCTCTTTCTCCTTTTCTCTTCCCCCCTCTCTCTTTTCTATTGCTATCTGCAAGGAGTATGCCTGTGAGTGTGTGTGTGTTTGTGTGTGTGTGTGTGTGTGTGTTTGTTTGTAGGGGGTCTGCTAGAAGGTATTTGAGTATTTCGTTGTGTATTTGTTGTCTTTCCCAATTTAAGTGTATCTCTGCAAGTCTTTGTGAGGGATGTTTGTGCTTTAGTCTGTGTGTTGATGTGTTTGCACTGTGTGACAGTGTGTGTCTGTGTGTGTTTGATCATACACAATTGCATCTGTGTTTGTCTGTGTTTCTATGCATGTGCATGTGTGTGTGTGTGTGTGTGTAAACGAGTGATGGAAGTGTGTGTGTGTGTGTGTGTGTGTGCCCATGTCCTGCAGGCATTGTGTGCATGAGTGTTTGTCCAAGCATACTGAACTGCAGGCTGCCTCTCAGCAGGATAAGACTCCAGTGGACGCCCCAGGGTGACAGAGATAGAGAGGAGAGCTGTGATGGACTTTTGTCCTCAGTTTGTGTGTATGTATGTGTATGTGTATGTGTATGTGTGTGTGTGGTGTGTGTGTGTGTGTGTGTGTGTGTGTGTGTGTGTTTGAGAGAGAGAGAGAGAGCGAGAGAGACCAATCGAAAAAGCAGCAGAACAAATCAAGATACTGGTGTTGGCTTGGTAAAACATACTGTGTGTCTGATGTGTGTGTGTGTGTGTGTGTGTGTGTGTGTGTGTGTGTGTGTGTGTGTGTGTGTGTGTGTGTGTGTGTGTGTGTTTTTCTGTGTCTTGTATGACCAAGCAGATAAAACTGTGCCTTTGTATTTATCAGCCAACCAAAATAAATAATAAACCTATAAACTAATTATGGCAGTTGCCCCAAACTGACCCCCCCCAACACACACACACACACACACACACACACACACACTCACACACACACACACATTCCCCCACTCACACCCCCTGTCTTGTTCATGTCTCCCCTCCTAACAGCTTAGCATGAGTCAAGCAGCAGGACATGAGCAGCCAGAGAGGGGCTGTTTGCCTCTGCTGAGACCCAGTAGTATAAACATCTGATCTTTCAGGATGATCTGCTGGTGTGTGTGTGTGTGTGTGTGTTTGTACACTCTTGTGAGTGCAAGAGAGATGGAGGGAGAGGGAATTTGTGTGTGTGTGTGAGGTTGTGTGTGTATGTGTGTGTGAGGGTGTGTGTGTGTGTGTCTGTGTTTGTGTGTGTTTGTACACACTTGTAAGAGAGAGATGGAGGGTGAGAGAATGTGTGTGTGTGTGTGAGGGTGTGTGTGTGTGTGAGAGTGTATGTGTGTGTGTGTATTTATACACTCTTGTGAGTGAGCGACAGAGAGATGGAGGGTGAGAGAACGTGTGTGTGTGTGTGTGTGTGTGTGTGTGTGTGTGTGTTTGTGAGTGATAGAAAGTAATGACAGTGGCCTTGAAAAGAAGGCCCATGTTCAAGTGCTACTGTTAGCACTAAAAAGCTCTCTATGCCTGCTGCTACCAGAGTGCTGTGTCTCCTCACAGAGGATATGCACACACACACACTCACACACACACACACACACACACACACACACACACACACACACACACACACACACACGCATACACACACGCACAGAGGGACAAATAATGATGCATTCACTTATGCTCATGCACAATATGACTCACACACAATTTTATAAATATGCAAATGACCCAACACTCACACGTTCCGGCAAGCCAGTGTCACATGGCAAAAACAACCCCCAATAGACAGACCACCAGACACACAACACACACACACACACACATACACACACACACATACACGCACACATATGAATAATAAGCTCTTTCTCTTGTATTGCAAGTCTTCCCTCCTCTAGGAACACCTATCCTCATGCATGCAAACAGCTAGTGTCCATCTGGGATGTGGATGTGGCTTTGCATAGAATAGTGCAGTTACACTATTACATACACACACACACACACACACACACACACACAGAGAGAGAGAGAGAGAGAGAGCGAGAGAGAGACATTGTGCATGCAAACAACTAGTGTCCATCTGGACTATGGATATGCTTTCATATAAAATAGCCACACACACACACACACACACACACACACCCCTCTTTGTCTGTCTCTTTCCTGGCATACTCCGTGTGCTCTGAAGCGTCCATGCCTTTCATCTTCCTGATGCAGTGTTCGGTTAAGATGGCAGGTCTGTCTCGGCAGTATGGCCCATGTCAAATACCCTTCCACTCAGCCTGTCTGCGGGCACAGATGGAAGGACGGAGGGGAGTGGTGTGTGTGTTTATGTGTGTGTGTTTGTGTGTTTGTGTCTGTGTGTTTGTGTTGGTGTGTGTGTGTGTTTGTGGGGGTGTATGTTTGTGTGTGTGTGTGTGTGTGTGTGTGTGTGTGTGTGTGTGTGTGTGTGTGTTTTATAGTCTCATCAAGCAAACAGGCAGCAGCTCACTGGGCAAGAGGATCAGGCAAACTTCAGGCACTCAAACTGCTGTGTGTTAAGGTGAAGACTATTGGGATTGACGATGCTGCAAACGATATGTGATCCAATACTATTATTGATTAATTGGCTTTATTGGCCCGCTCTTTATTTGAAGGTGTTTACATGAGTGTGACATGACATAACGCATATCATGAACATTAATGACAGTGTCTTGACTGTTGTCATTTAGTGTCAGTTAGTTTTTACAATGTCTGCATCCCAAACAATGACAACTTTACATCACAAAAACCAAATGACACACAATGATGTCATAAACAAAGTGTCATTCATATTCATTATGTGTGTCATGTCATGTGCAAAATGGGCTCATATCCGATTTGTGTGTGTGTGTGTGTGTGTGTGTGTGTGTGCGTGCCTGTATGTGTGTGAGACTACGACCAACACCTCTTCAGAGTCTCTCTGTTTAGCTTAGTGGTTTTAGGCAGCAATGAATTGTGGGTAGCAGTGAATTTTCTGGATTGCCTTTGTTATGCTGTTTATGTACGGCCATGGTGACGGTTATTGGCTTTGCTTAAAATCACAGCCCTGGCATGCAGCTGGGCCTGGCATTCTCAGAGGCTACATCTCCTTCAAGGTGATGTGTCAAACAAACGTCTCTGCCACTGAAATAGAACACAGAGACTCTGTGCCTCTGTGTCCAATTTTTGACTTTTGAGAAAAAAAGCTACCCCAGAAGGGTGTTTATATATATATATATATATATATATATATATAACCATTCATTGCTCTAATCGCCAAGGCAAGACAAGAGAAACTTATTTATACAGCCCATTTCACACATAGCTCCTTGCAAAAGGCAATTCGATGTGTTTTTGCATAAATAACAGCAAAAGTATCATCCAAAGGATGAATTAGAACAAAATATGGGTGCGAAACTCTCTCGTTATCCCGGAATGTATTTACACGTACACGTATTTGTCAAAACAACACACCACTGTAGTGCTTGTAACTCAATTTTCTACTTTTTCATGTCTGACACAAAACTTAGGGATGTGGATACCAGTTGCTATATTCAGTATTTTTTGCAGCGCAGGGCAGAGTTTAAGTAGACCTGGTACAATTACAAAAGCATTGTATTATTTACCAAGGTGGCACTCATAACGTCTGGGCAATTAAAAAACAGACAAGGCCACTTGTCTAGACGGGCAGACGTCTGCAAATGAATTGCATGTGGATCCTCTAACAAATGTCAGAACAGTAGACTATCAGCCTGACCGACTTCCCTCTGTGTACCGCAATCCCTACCCTACAGAGCACACACACACACACACACACACACACACACACACACACACACACACACACACACACACACATACATTCCGTGTGTGTGGCTCTTTGGTGTTGTTCTCAAATGAAGTCCCCTGGACTCTCTTGTCAACGGCTCAAAATCTATCTGGAGAAAGTGCACCAGTGCACACCCATGCGAGAGAGAGAGATAGGGGAAAAGAAAGAGAGAGAGAGAAAGAGAGAGGGGGGGGGGGGGATTCTTTTCTTTACTCTCCGTCCACCTAGGCCTGCCGCTGTGCTGTTGTTTTTTTCTCTCTCTATCTTTCCTCCCCTTTCTCTGTCTCTTCCTCTCTCCTTCCCTTTCTCTCTCCTCTCTCTCTCTCTCTGTCCTGTCCTGTCTGTCTCTGTTTCTCTTTCTCTGTGGGGTCTCTCTTTCTCGCTCTCTCTCTGTTTCCCTCTCTCTGTGGGGTGTTTACAGCACTGCACTCTGGGAGCCTCCCTCATCTCTATTCATCTGTAGACGTCCTTGATACTCAGATGAGATGCAACATACGCCTCTGCCATTCACACAAGTGAAGTATACAGAAATACAAGCGTGTGTGTGTGACTATGAATGTGTGTGTAGTCTTGTGTGCACGTGTGTGTGTGTGTGTGTGTGTGTGTGTGTGTGTGTGTGTGCCAGCATGTCTGTCTGTGTTTGCGTGTTTGTGACTGTTTTGATCCAGGCTGTTTCTGCACACTAGCGAGTTATTGAGTGAGCACAGTCTTCATGTGTGGTGTGTGTGTGTGTGTGTGTGTGTGTTGTGTTTGTGTTTGTGCTGAGTGCATCCATGTGGGTATATTTTTGTATTTGTGATTGTTTGGAAGAAAGTTTCATCTGCAGGCTATGTGTCTGAGAAAAACTGGTTAGTATGTGTGTGCGTGCGTTGGTGTGTGTGTGTGTGTGTGTGTGTGTGAATGTTTGAGATGTGGAGAGTGTTTCTGGGATAATTAGTGCTTAATTCCTTGTGTGTGCTTCTGTGGATTCTTGTGAAGTGTGTGTGTGTGTGTGTGTGTGTGTGTGTGTGTGTTGTGTGTGTGTGTGTGTGTGTGTGTGTGTGTATGTGTATGTGTGTGTGTGTGTGTGTGTGTATGTATGTATCTATGTATGTGTGTGTGCCTGTAAAGCGTGCGCATTTATGCATGCGTGTGTGTG